>APFE031038780.1:0-12298 GCA_000404065.3 Pinus taeda
TAGAGAGTGTGGGTGAGAGAAAGAGTTAGAGAGAGAAGTAGAGAGGGAGGGAGGAGAGAGAAAAGGAGGCAGGGGAGATTGATAGAGGATAGAGTGAGGGAGGGGAGGGAGATTGATAGAGGAGAGAGGAAGGGAGAGAGTGTGGTAGAAGAGAGAGATAAATTGGAAAGAAGAGAGAGGTGGAGGTAGAGAGTGAGAGAGAAGGAGAGAGGGAGGTATGGAGATAGTGGAGGGGAAAGAAGAGAGAGGTTGGAGATAGAGAGTGAGAGGGAAGGGGGGAGGGAGGAATGTAGAGAGAGAGAGAGAGAGAGGGTGGGGGGATAGAGAGGGATTACGAGATAGATAGAGAGAGGGAGAGGTGAAGAGAGGGACAAAGAGTGATGCAGGAGAGGGTGATACATATAGTGAGAGAGAGGGAGAGACGGAGACATTGAAGGGGGGAATAGAGAGAGGGAGAGAGAGAAATTGTAAAGGTTGGGGGATAGAGACATACACAGATACACTTTATATAATGCATGCATGGTCTTGGCATTACCAAGATAATGTGAGAAGGTGAGATATGAAGGTAGGTAGGGAAGGTAATGTAGTGTACCTACTTCTCGCGAATGTATTCTCATTGTTAATAAATCATACGAATTCACTAAGCACATTACATTTCTAATAATGCATGCAATTTTTTTTGCTAGAATTTACCCCATGTACTTTCCACTTACTTGACATGCAAACACAAATATAAAGAACAAGCTCAAAAGAGCAACAAATATGTTAACACTTGATATGAGTTTTTTTGTAATTAGAAAGAAGATTTTTGTCCACCTATGTTATTAGAAATAGATTTTTTGTCTTTTTATGTAACTAGATGATGCAAGGGCATCTGTAAAAACTCAATTGGCAGTGAAGGTCAAAAAATTTTACTAGAGGATTTGGTTCCTCAATGTGTGAGATTGTTAGGATAGAGTTCGTTTTATTACCATGTAATCCATTAAATATAGCTATTTGTTATGAATTTTTTTAATTATGCCATGTTACGCTTGTTTGATCCAATGCTCATGGATATGGAACAATGTCACATATGTATTTAATGAATATTCACCGACATTCTATATGTATGACTTCTGAAATGAAAATAATAGCTATAGGAATAATATTTAAATCCTTAAAAAATGCCCTATCGAGGATGCATCCCAAAGGGAATTCCAATTGTTGATGAGGACTGAGCAAGGTAATGCTAGATTTGATGTAGGGGAAAGACTGACGCATAAAGAAGAATGGAAAAAAGGTAGGGCTCAAATGTTAGAGAGAATCATTTAGTTTAAAATAACCTCAAGGGTTCGATGCCATGTTAGACTGAGGATAAACTCCACACTTAAACGAATTCTCATTATAAAGGTGCCATATGTATATAAAACAATTGATGCAACCTTTGGTTTCATATCCTAAGATAGTATGACTCTTCCTACCCACCTGTGATTCTTCCCTTTCCATTATCTATACTATTTACAATTGGCACAAAATCCCAAAGGGTTGTGTGTCCAACAGTCGTAGTGGTAATTTGAAGGGCATCATCTTCCACTATACCCCAATAGTGGAGCTAAGAAGTACGATCTCTATCCCATCCTCACTTGATCCTTGTGAGTTTTAATTATGTTTGATGTTGTGATTGGAATCCTTTCTTTCGTGTTCTCGTTGTTCATGTTAGGCAACTTATATATTAAGTACCTAAACATAACCTTACTTTCATTTGGGTGAACATTGACCCCTAAAATGAGGGCAAGGTAGGGTAAGTTGCCTTTAATTTTAAAATTTTCTCTTATAAAATGATTTTCTATTTGCTTGTTTTTCCTCCAACTATCTCTAAAACCAATATATCCCCTAACTTCACAAACATAAAAGAACATGGTGATAATAAGTGTAAAAGATAAACTTTTTTACTCATATCCAAAACTCGTATTCTTTATAATTTCTCTGAAGGCCATAATAAGCTTTCCAACCTCCACTATCCTTCTTTCAACACTACAACTCCAATTTATCTTGTGATGAAAGTCAATTCTAGGACACTTATATGGAATGACTTGTTCCATATTGTTATCATAAATAAAATTAAGATATGTAAGTTTAATATTCACAAATATACTTGAGATAGTAAAAAAATATAAGAACGTTGATTTTCTTTTGAAGGTTTTTAGTTTGCTTTATCTTGGATGGTTGGGAGGAATGATAGTCATTTTCACCACCTAAGTTCAATTCCTATAAATGACATGATGAATTTTGTTGTAATGACTTCAAGCCTTGTTATTGAGTTTGAATAGTCCATGAGGACCCAAACATGTATCTTCCTCATATAAAATATATTCCATAATCATCTTATAAAATTTAATCACTACAATACATTCGAAAGAAATTAATTTTCAGTTTTTTTTTTTCCTGTGAATCAATATTTATTTTAATGTCTTTTCCAAATTCATATAAGAATCCATATTGTTTTATTTTAATGTGTTTAATGACGGATGTCATTTCTAGAAATATTGCAATATTTAGTATACCAAAGTGAAATATTTATTTATATTTTTAAATTTAGAAATTGGAATAACTTAGTGGAAGCTTCCTACCTATTTCCACTGAAAGAACATTTTTATATCATAGTAAACCCCTCAACTTGATGGAATTAACTCAAGTCCCGTCGAACTATGAATTATTAATGTGGAAGATATATGATCATGTGAGAGACTTATATTTAAGTATTTTTTAATAAAATTAGCTAAGGATTATAAATTTTCAATACAAATATATAGAATACGCTCTATGAAATTTTGTTTAAATTACTGACATTATACTTAAAACAATATGAATTTGTGTCATTAAAAGTATGTTCTGTTGTGAAGGGTTATTTCACTCGTCAAAAGGAAAGAAAGTAACTATGTTAGGTAGCTCACATAAAAATGAGGCGAATTGCATATGCCATGTGCTGCTTCAAATTTCATAATGTACTATATCTTAGGTTTGGCTATAATATCTATAAAGCCAATGATGGATGGATGAATTTTTATTTTTTATTTTTTTATTATTTGAAATTAAATTAAATTTTTATATAATTAATTTAAATTAAATTTATATAGGATTATTTTATATTTATTTTAATTTCCACTTTATTGTAGATTTGTCTATTAAATATTTTAAAGTGTAGAAAAGAGGTTTGCAAACATAAATACTTAATTTGTTGTAAATTTTAATTTTTGTTTGGTTTGTAAAATATGAGGAAATGTTTGCACCCTAGAGATTTTATTCCTCTGGGCAAATTATAGATCTAGGTTTGTTTAATTTTAAATCTAACATATTTAATATGAAAGGTCCTAGAAAAAAATTATCTCGGTTGAAGTGAAAACCCAGGCTTGAACAAAAAAATTGTAAGTTTCTACAGAGTTGATATATAATGTGATTCAACTGCCCTTTGTCTTATTTCGTAGAGGCATGAAGTGATAATGATAATGATATCGAGATGGTTGTGACAATTTCTTTTCTCTTCTGAAGAAGAAGCCAAGAAAACAATTATTTGTAACTTAATTATTTGAAACTTCAATACATTCTCTGATTTTTCTTCACTTCTTCTACTCACTAATTTTTCTCAAAATTTTAATGATCAAAACAATCGTTGTATTGATATTGGTAGACACATAATATATATAACATTATTAAATTTTATAAATATTTCCACTTACATATCTCTTCCTATACCAGCCTAAATCTATTCTTAACTCGAGATCTATTAAGCCTTGAGAGGGATCAAATCTGTTGACATGAAAACCTCTTTTTTTTACTGGAAAGCTTGAGCAAATGTGTACACCCCTAGAGATTTGATGCCACTTGGTGTTGGATAGATTCGAAGTTAATGAATATAGATTGGTTTAATAATTAATTATTATTATTTTTTATTTTTTATTTTTATGTATCAAAAAGTTTTAATTAATAAGTAATAATCATTTTTATTTTTTTATTTTTACAATATCTCTTCCATATTTTTATTTTTATCAGCTTACTGATGAAAATTAAAAATGATTACAAAAATATTATTTTAATTTATATGGTAAAATAGATCAAATTATAATTACTACTTATATCTTATATATTTTAATGTGATTGAGGGTTTAGATATATCTCAAAAGTACAATAATTTTTTATTCTCAATTCCCTATCATTAGCCACATCTCCAATCTTCTTGACTTATTAAGCTAGCCCAACTAGAGTGATCTTGGAATGCTTCTTTCCCTACTCTTCGATCACAAAAACAAGATTTTGAAGAATGACAATTAGACTATCTTTTCATAAGGTTGAATAGACCACATTGGTCAGTGGACTATCATCATCATCATCATCAATTAAAAAAATAATATAATGAGAGATGATTTTTTTGCATGTACTATTGATGAGCCATGATATTGTAATAACACCTGTTTACAAGTTAATAATATCTATGGTAAAATGGGTGTGAATGTCCATGGTTAAAAATATTGTTTATGGCCCATGTTATTGTAACAACGCCTATTTACAAGTTAATAATATCTATTGTAGAATGACTGTGAATGTCCTATTGTTTATTGAAAGTATTAAAGTTTTTATATGCTTATTAATTAAATTTAAATATGGCTACAAAATCATTATTTTAATTTATAAGGTAAAATTGATCTTACTTTATAGCTACTTATATATTTCATTGTGATATGTATATTATGATTTTCTTTTATCCTATTGTTTATGGTAAGAATTAAAATTTTTATATGCTTATTAATTAAATTTAAATATGGCTACAAAATCATTATTTTAATTTATAAGGTAAAATTGATCTTACTTTATAGCTACTTATATATTTCATTGTGATATTTATATTATGATTTTCTTTTATCTACAGAATATTTAGTAATTTTATATAAAAACAAAAAACATATACCAATGAATTTATTATTTTATTACTTTTAACTTTTAATGATCTACAACATCTCCCAGGCTCTATATTACTTTTAACCTTTTATTTTATTTAATTGAGCTAACATGTAAATGTTTACAAATCCTACTTCTTGTAAATTGAACATAAATATAAATTCAATATATTGACTGGAGATGTAAAAATGTTTACATACTTACATCACATTTACACATCTACCCTCTACTGGGTTGTAGAGCACCTCTCAGCACAACTAGAGTGTAAAGCGCCTCTCAATGCAATAATTATTAGTATTGGAAGTTAAAAATAATAACTAATATAATTTAACTATATATTAAAAATAAATATTTAAATATAGTGTCTATATTTTTATATGTAAGCTATTTTATGTAAAAGGTATCATATACAAGTTTATTAGTCCCTGCTATCATGGCATGGGACTATTGTAATCCATTTTTTAGTCTAGCAATAATCTGTCTGGGGACATTATATTTTTATATGTAAGCTATTTTATGTAAAAGGTATCATATACATGTTTAATAGTCCTTGCCAGAATGGCATGGGACTATTATAATCGATTTTTTAATAGTGGAATTAGGGACTAACCATCTCAACCTAAAGTTTAGGTGCTCATTTCATAAAGATGGTCTCCAAAACTATTAAATAAATGCATAAAACTATTAAATAAATGTATAAAAAAATTTACCATCTTATTTAGCCTCTTTCCGAGGCAAAAGGTGGAAAAAGGCCATGTTAGTTGTATAATTTCTATATTTTTCATATAATTTTTGGTAATCGAAACTAATTCTAGTATTAGTTGATTGGCATTTAATATTTGGTTCATGTTTCCATTTTTTCACTTATGAACGGTCTGCTTCTATATATATATATATATATAGATAGATATATAGATATCGAACATATCAATGTCTTGTCAAGGTAGCGACACACCACTTGTCAGGTAATCGGCACGCCACAACACATACCACCAATCTATCGATGTCTTGTCAAGGTAATGGCACACCACTTGTCAGGTAAGCGGCACGCCACAATGCATACCACCAAGCTATGTGCCCATGTGCATGTGAACCTGTAGATGATTCTTTAATCATGGCAAAGGGCAGGATCGTAGATGATTCTTTAAGCATGGCAAAGGCAGGATCGTCGGGTGGTTGTTCCATGTTTTTTCAGATTGGAAGCTTCAAGCTAATTGTGAGAGTACTTAAACTCGTCCCCATTGAATTCATCATCTATGCTTGCCCTTATCGAATTCATCATCTGTGCTTGGTTAAACTGTGAATTTATATCTTGCATGAACTGGATGAACTAGTTAACCTAAGCTGTCAGATTCTCTTCCTCAACGTGGTGTTTGGCCTCAATGGCATAGACCGTGGCTTGATTTCTTTCAACTGAGGACCTTATGTGAATTGTTTCCTCCTGGCTATCTTCCCCTTTCAAGAAGAGTTGGTTCAAGTATAGTTTGTCGGAAAAGACAAGTGATTGATGTTCAACACAGCTGAATGAGCGCTATAAAGGACGATCTTAAAGAATGTTCAGTTCAGAAGTTTGCGTACAAAAATCTTGATCCTTCAGCCGATATGCAGGATTGTTGAGTCTATTATAGATGATATCATGATGACCCCATTGAGGATGCATTGTGGCTTTAGCTAAGCAGTAGTGGCACTTAACAGGGTCACGACTATTCTTTGTTTTTGGTGATTTCCCCTTGGACAAGACCCTTCCCATTCAATGCAACATAGTTTGTAGCAAAAGGACTCCTCTGTACACCTATCGCTTGAATACATGAGGGTTAGTATTGCTTGTATTACACTTGTTAATTGTAACATCTATATTATATATTATAGTACGCATGTTGGGTTGTTTGGAAAGGCTCGTATCATATTCAACATTTAGGTTACTTGTTGTGATTGATCAAATCAACCCCTATAGAATTTATAACATCTTGAATACAACTCTTTCCATATTCAAGGCTTGTTTCAATGGTTATCATACTATCATGTCTTGTTCTATCATTACCATTCGTTTTCATTGTTAACTTGTGATCACATGTTACTTATGCGTATTCGATTAATCATACTAGTATCAATACCATTAAATCTTGATCAATACTGCTTATGTGTTCTATGTTTATGCTTTGACTATGTTTATTGAGATAGTAGCTATCAAGATGCTTTCATTTCCATAATATATGTCATATGTAATTCACATATTGCTATCGGGACTGGGGGTTATGCTTCCCCAGTGTTAAGTTCTAATAGCAGCCATTCCCCAAGCTTTACAATAAAATAACCCGATAGCATAATTGGTTACAGTAAATACAAGTAACTAATGTAATAGTACGGCACATCCCCCTATTTGAGATCTGTGTGTTCCACTTCCGCGTCTGATATTGAGGATGGCTTATACCTTCGATCTAGGCGTCCGCTTCAGGATAAGGTCGTCCCCAATGCCCCAGCCAATAGACGGGTTCAAAGCATACCTGAGAAGTACCAACTGCTGTCATGACGTAGACTTCTTTCCTTGGCTGCCTTGCCAAGGCTTAGTGATACGAGGGGAAGAAATCGTTGGAACTATAAGTGTTAATTGAATCATTGGACCACTACTAACATTCAATTGAATTGTTGGAACTGCATCACTGCGTGCCTAAACTTCATAGAGATCTCTTATGAGGGTGAGCAGGGACTTTCACCTTCGCTATTTACCACTATGCCTCATCCTATCTTACTTTCGTGCATGTAACTATTTACCGCTATGCCTCAGCCTATCATACTTTCGTGCATGTAACTCGGTCAGACTTCCACTTACCTCTTTACCCTAGGTGATTGAGCTCGATCCAAGTTATCATAATGGTGCATCACATCCCTTCAAAAGGTGAACTGTGGACCTTGATACCAAAGCACTTTAGAGTAGGTATAATATTAGAGAAGGTACATCAAGGAGTTACTAACTTCAGATTCCAAACTCGATCGGAATGACATCGATTCATTCAATCAATCATGAATGGATTGATAACCTAACTTCCTCCACTGACCAAGAAAATTGGCATGTTTGTAGTTAAATTCTTTTATTATCACATATGAGAAGATATTGGATCGAAATGATCCGGTAATCCACTTCCAGTCTCACAAATTTGTGACCATTTCCTGGACAATTCTACTAATGAAACTCGAAGTCCAACCACCATCTCTTCCCGGATTTGGTGCCACAGAGACATGTAAGTAACTAAAAAAGGTATACTTGATCCTTTACAAATAAAAAAACTTAGTTATGTTTCCAAAAGCATGACTAGGAAACCTATTTGTTGTTTTATTTCCATTATTTCTTCCCTCTTGACACTGCGTCATGCATTATTAAGCGATGACTTAATATCCATAATTTATTATGAGTGTTGGGGGCATGGGGTAGGTTCTAAGTTCTTCGTATCCTGAGAAACCATCTATCCATCCTCTATACCCATTTCTCATTTTGTTCCCATTTTTTGTTCTATTTCCTATTTCCTATTTCCAATAATTTTCTATTCTATTTCCCAATTCCTGTTTCCGGTAACTTAGAAGCCAAGATGTACTAACAAATAGATTTAAATTCAATTATGCCTCATCTTTTTAAGAATTTTCATGGAATTTGTTTTCGAATGTGTTTTTTTCTTGGTAATTCACATCTTTGTACAACTCAACAACTCAACAAGCAGAGCATGGTTACAGGGTTGCGAGATACAAAATTTTTTGATAGTGTCTGTGAGGGCTGCATTTCTTAGCATGCCAAGCATCTATCTGCGCAGCTACATTCTTGGCAAGTGTCCAGAAGAACTGTTCCTCTAAGGGAATTAAATTTCACTATACTATTCCTCTGCGGGAAACTCCAACTGCCTCAAAAGTAGCCTCAAAATAACTTATAAAGCCTTCCAACTGAAGGCAGGGACTTGCTGCGATGCAAATTCCCTTGTTTCTATATATTTATATAAAGGTTATTATTCCATGTAAAGGATATAATGTTTGACATTAGATAATAAGTTTTCTTAGTATTCAACTCTTATGTCTTTTCACTATGTATTAATTGGTAAGTTGTCACAAGAGATATCTTTCCTTCTTCAAGATTTTGCACTCATTATAAAGATTTATTTCCTTCCTTTTCATGTTTATTGATTTACTTTACTAAGTGTCATACATGGAAAATCATGAAATTCAAGCCAAGAATTTGTAATACCCTCCTCCCACATTTACCCAAGCTAATCGATCCACTAGGGTAAACATATGACGAGAGGCTACTATGATGTGATTCAAGTTCCCATGTATAGTTAAGGAAGTGGAATTGACAAAAAGAATCCAATATGACCTTACACACATGCTACAAAACCTTCAAGAGCCAACCAACTCTTCCAGGTGACCAGTCCCTGAGACAATTTGTCATTTTGTTGATCTCGACCCTCAAATGCTCCCATAACAAGCCATGCATGTGACTGAGGCCTTCTATTCGCTCCCACAGTAGGGAATGCGAGTGACCATGGACTTTTCCAGTCAATTTTAAGCCAGTGACCCCATATTCTATGACACTTTTTTAGGACTAAGGCTCAGGCTATTGCCCATAACTTCATGAAACTTTCATAAGTGACAAATAACAATGGAATAATGCTACTAATGAAATCATTTAACTAAGTACTTCCAAACCCCTACTAGCCATGACAAACATTTCATCAAACATGTCACAAATGTGAAATATACAAGTCATAACAATAGATCTAAGCATAGGGGTCTCATACTTATTTGAGATTCATAAAGAAGCATTGATATCTCATCATAATAGATGCATAATCATCTATTTGGTCATATATTCATTTTTCATTCATTTAAAAATAAAAACATGATGAAATCCATACATCAAGTTTTTCATAAAGCATACTCATAACCAACATATAACCACCATATAACCAACATAAATAAAAACGATATGACAACCATAAAAACCACATATTAACAAGTACATTTACACATTAAATACCAAGGATAATGAACTCTTATTAATAAATGCATAAGTCAACCAGGTTTGGGACTTCCACAAACCACTCGACCATAGATTGGCTTAACCAAATATTTCTTTCATCCAATAAACCCCGTGCCATATTCCAAGCATGAACAATGGACTCATAACAAAACCAACTAGTGCTTCCAGAGGCCAAACCACCTCAACCCTCATCAATATAACCAAGCTTTACCACAATCCCACCAGATCACTAGGCCATAAACAAGAATGAATGCCTCTGAAATTCTCCACCTAAACCATGAGGAATTTGTCTGTCGCAACCTCTTAGTTTTATCGTGTATTCCACTATTACTAGTGAAGGGATTCCTAGGCCTATGAAGTCACCACCCTCTAGGATTTACCGTGTTTCCCTCCATTATCAGCCAAGGGATACCTAGGACCAATCAATGGTATTCACTTCTGGGATTTATCGTGTATCCTACCATTCACTGCTCGAGGATTCCTATGCCCAACCTAGGTGTTCACATCCAGGATTTATCATGTATCCCATCCCAGGATTCCTAGGTCTTATGATTAATCTTGAGACCACCCCACTCAGCTTCAAATCCATTTGACAATTCAGCTCAACCAAATACAAGAGAAACCACCACACCATGGCTATTTGAAAGTGGTAAGGAAAGGTTGAACAACACTATCACACCTGCAAAAACCCATGCCAATGAAATCAAGAGAAATAAGAACACACATGCATGCCAAAGCTAGCAAGGAAATCATACATGAAAATCAATACCTACAAGTAGTCTCGTTGTAGTCGCTTGATCTTGATCTTTGTTGCTTGATATTTGCTTCCCTCACCTTCTTTTCTCTTCATTTTCCTTCTTGCCTCCAATGCCAGAGTGCTCCAATAATTCTCTAAGTGTCCAAGAGTATGAGAGAGAGAGAGAGAATAGAGATACAACTCCAAAACTAAACTGACAAAAGGTACCAAATGGTCCTCAATAGCCTTTTTATTAATGAAGCCTCTATTTCCTTCACTTTCCATTATTTTTTTTTCATTTTCCTCCTCACATGCAACTTCTGACATTTCACATTCCTTTTCTCCTAATTTCCTTTATTTTCATAAATAAAAATGCCAATTAATACCACTTTGCCTTTGCAAAGCCTTTTCCATTTCCTTTGCCAATTTCCTTAGCCATATTAAACCAAATGAACACCCACACTAGGATGTCTTGCACAACATTAAGCTTCAAATAAGTGTCTCATGACATTGGTTATTATATTTCCTTTATTAACTTTTATTACATGGAATTTTGACCAGGGTTGTTACAGAACCCTCCTCCTTGGTGGAACATAATCCTCGGTGTTCAATGACACTTACAACCAACAAAACTACTAAAAGAAAAACATACTTCCCATCGAGATTTATAAGTTAGCTCGATGCATTATTTATAATGATGAAGCTGTTGAGAAGCAAACCAACATAACAACATAACAACATGACAACCATAATGACATGACACCCATACCGCTTATTGCAGCTTTATAAGACAACTCATGATGGTATTTACATCCATATACATATATATACGTGTGCCAAAACATCACACCAAAACATATGCCAAAAACATTCACTCAACTAGTGAATAGAGAAGGATACATCACCTACATATGATCCACCATCTCCCATGTAGCTTCATCAGGCTCAAAGTGCTTCCACTGCATTTTAACCAACTCGATTGCTCGGTTCTGAAGCATGAGCATATTTCTCTAAA
The DNA here is from genome assembly GCA_000404065.3 of Pinus taeda. Taxonomy (NCBI): domain Eukaryota; kingdom Viridiplantae; phylum Streptophyta; class Pinopsida; order Pinales; family Pinaceae; genus Pinus; species Pinus taeda. The sequence goes on from APFE031038780.1 coordinate 11,707, forward strand.
AAATACACTAAGGTTTCAGCTAGAATTCTCCTCCTTGAAAGGTCCACAAAACTGAGGTGCCGACTTCGCACATGACCTCAAGGAACTCTTCTTGGTCTTGATGCATAGATATCCCTATTCCCCAACCTGAAAATCCTTAAACAACATGTTCTGATCAACATAAATTTTCTGTTTGTCTTGTGATGCCTTTAGATTCCTCTTGATTAGCTATATTTCTTGTTCCATCTCTGCCAACATGTCTAGTCTAATCAATACCTTGTTCACCAAATCACTCCAACTAATGGGAGTATTACAACTCCGCTCGTATAGTGCCTCAAATAGACTCATTCTTAGTGACCCATAATACACATTATTATAATCAAACTCAAATAATGGAATGTACTCCTCACATCTCCTCAGTTGATGCATCACATAAATCCTCAACATGTCCTCCAATATCTCCCCCTTTCTCTCTCTCTCTCTCTCTCTGTGCCATCCAACTCTGTCACTATCTCCCTCCCTCTCTCCTTCTCTCCATCCCTCCTTTTTCATTCAATCTCACCCCTAAGCATAAACATTCTCGCTCCATCTCTTCCTTCTCTCTCTCTCTCTC
>APFE031038781.1:2237-20947 GCA_000404065.3 Pinus taeda
ATTTCTTTTGTGTTTAAAGCCGGGGGATTCCAGTTTTCTGGGTCTTCTACCTTTTCATGTTCAATTATATCTGTTTCCTGGGATCTATTTTCTACCTCAGAAATGGAAGATTTATCTATCGTAGAAAAAGATCTCAAAAATTTTGCCATACTTAGTTGGACTAATTCTATTCCAGAGATTGACTGAAGTAGCGTTTATTTACTCAGTATTCATAAAACGAAATACTTTTCGAAGGCTACCTGGCTATCTTCAGACTCTGTCTATAGAATTCAAACGAAAAACTAAGTATGGCAAAATTTTTGAGATCTTTTTCTACGATAGATAAATCTTCCATTTCTGAGGTAGAAAATAGATCCCAGGAAACAGATATAATTGAACATGAAAAGGTAGAAGACCCAGAAAACTGGAATCCCCCGGCTTTAAACACAAAAGAAATTTATCCCGTACCAGTAATGTTCAAGTTAACAAAGAAGGCCTATTTCAAAGAAATCGAGCTGAAAGTTAGAATTAAAGGTCCATCTGTTCAAATTATAGGTCTGAATTTGTTTTCTGATGAAGAAATTAAGAAGTTCAGAAAATATCATGCAGAAAAAAGATTCTTTTATCTGCATTTTGGAGGAATAAGGATAGGGTTAGCCCCGCTGGTTCGTAGAGGCTTAAATACTCCTTGTATAGCAGAACTCTTTGATACAAGACATAACATATATGATCATGCCCGAATTGGTACTATCCAAGGAAATCTTTCTTCGGGATGTCAATATGGAACAATCTTTCCTGACTATGCAATTAGCTTAACAGATGTCCATCTCAAAGATTGCTGGAAGACACTAATAGGAGTTCAGGGTCTCTCGATGGTTGATGACAGTGAGTATTTGTCAGTAATTGTTCAAACTTCATTCCAATTGACAAATACAGTGCATCCAAAGCTAAAACAACCAGTATTAAGAGATTGTGTTGCAGTAGGTGTAGGCAATGCGCAAATTGAAGGAGTTCATTATGATAAAGAAGCCTTGCCTAGTGATTGGTATATACAATATAAGTCTCTGGCTGCAGATAGTTCAAATAAATTGGTCAAGAGAATGTATGTAGCAGATAATTGTGTAAAAATCTTGCCGAGTCAACCTTCAATACCAAGACCAATTGCTTTGCCAGAAAAACATGTCTTACCAGCCCAAAGGGAACCAGTCCTTACCAGTGGAAGAAGGTCTTTTTATCGTCAGATCGCTATACCAGAAGAGCCTAGTACTTCCACTAGTACTCCAAGGTCTGATACTCAGCTATACATACCAGAAGAAAAGCCATTTTTAGCTGTCAATAAAATGTTTAGAACATATGTACATAATTTCCCACCAGTAGATGAATTTCAGTATGCAGCTAAGAGATATGTAAAAGGAGGAAAATGGCCACCAAAAACAAAGTTTTGTACTACTTCATCTTTTTCAAAACAACCACCTACTAGAGCTGACTGTGCTCCATTATTAGAACACAATTCACAAAATCCAAGTGATATGGATCAAGTACATCAGATAGGAAATTATCTGACCACTTGGTGTGCTTATGCCGAAGATGTTCTAGATGATCTTGGTGAACAAGCTGAGCTTATTAATGCAAATCTGAAATTACTATATGATGAGCAACAGAGAGAGAAACAAGAAAAAGAAGAAAGGAGAAGAAGAAAACAAAAGAAAAAGGCCAGAGAAATTCCAAAATTTCATAGAGATATGTCTGTCCCTAATCATTGGGATTTAGAAGAAGAAAGCAAGGAGAAATCAGAAGAAAATACTTCTACAGATGAAGGTACTTCTAAAGATACTGGGAAGTTAACCAGTGAATCCAAGACCTTCAGAGTTCACAAACCTTTTGAGTCAAAGAAAGAAGTGATGACTTTGTCTGAAGCCGCCTCTAGATTTCCATCCTTTATTTTGCCATCTATACGTAACCAGAATAAGGCACATATATTTAGAGAAGTTGCTAAGTATCCTAGAATTGAAGACGACCTGTCAGCAGCAAACGCTAGTGGCTACATTCTAGATCTAGATAATTCTTCTAACCCAGGAGAATCTATTAGAATATGGATAGGATCCCTATATCAGATGCAGGTTACAACAAAACTGGATAATGTATCTATTATACTTTTAGCAGAGAAAAGAATGGCAGGAATGGTCTACGACTGGTGGATGGGACCACCTCCGGAAGAAAGAATTGCCGTCATGGAATCAGGATTAGCCACTCTAGAAGTGTTACTTAAAACACAGTTCGTTCCAGAACCGATTGATGAAAGAAAACAACTTCTAACTGATCTTAGCAGGATGGAATTAAAAGATCTAAAATATTTAGATCAGTTCAGTAAAGATTTTATGGCTAAGGTTTATAAAGCTAATCTTTCAAATGATGTGGCTCAGAAAATCGCATACTTGACAAAAATACCAGGCAATTTAGGAGACCTCATAATGAAAGACATAGAATTGCAATATAAAACATTAGAGCAAATATATTGGGTGGATCTTCTGTTTAGAGTTTCAGAAAAGGTTAAATATTTATGTTGGCAGAAGAAAGCTAATGATATTACTCCAAGCTCCAATGTTTGTCAAGCAGTATTGCCATGGACACCTTTTAAGAAAAGAAAATCAAAGAGGTATGGCAAATACAAACCCAAGAAAGTCTCTAATCCAAGAAAGCCATTCAGAAAATATAAATTCTTGAAGAAAAGAAGAAATCCAAGAAACAATAATTGTTGTTTCATTTGTAAAAAAGAAGGACATTTTGCAAGAAAGTGCCCACAAAAATCATCCAGTGCTTTAAAAGCCTGTATAGACATTCAAGATTTCCAGGATGATTGGTCAATTGTAAATTCAAATGATGAAGTTTCAGATGTCTATATTTTGACTGAAATATCAGATGCCGAAGCAGAAGAAGACGAAGAAACTGTACAAAAAATGAATGTTTGTAGGTCATGTTCCGATGACGAATGGTCAGACGAAAAGCATTATAGTGAAGAAGAAAGTAGCACAGATTATGATGTTACCAGCGAAACCTCATATGATTCAGACAATGAGTCTGTAAGCACTGCTTCATTATCAATCAGGCAAGGTAAACAACCTATGCCACCCTACCCTCAGATAAATGCTTTTTGTCCATTCGAGAAGAAAACAACTGTTTCCACAAGTTTACCTCAACCAGAAATTAAGAGAATAGAAGAAAATGGGTTGTTAAAAAAGATTGTCAAAACAGATAGCCTCATTTATATCCCGGTTCAGGTTCAAGTAAGAAATGAATGGATTTCAGTTGATGCTTTTGTTGACACCGGTGGATCAAATAATTTGGCTAGACCCTCTTTATTCAAATCACTGTGGAAACCACTTAAAAATATTTTGGTTTCAGAAACCATAGGAGGATCTGTGAATCTAACACATTATGTTGATAATATCTCTTTAAAAGTGGGAGGGAGTATTGTTAAGATTTCTGCAATTCAGCATTTTGATCCTTCAGCAAGTCTTATGTTGGGAATGCCATTTATAAATTCTGTTCTTCCAGTTACAATCAGTCAAGATAAGCTGGTTATTAATTTAAAAAAGAAAGCTATTGCTGTTCCTAGATTGTTTATTGCAAACTCTGAAGCCAGGAAAGAAAATAGCCAGAAAAGAATAGGAACCAGAAAACCAAAACAAGATTCTGATGATTGGCAGGAAGTATTACAATTCTATGAACAAAGAGCAGAATCAAAAACAAAACAATTGGCTTGTATAGATCCCAACTGGTCAAAAGAACAAAGTAATATCTATCAAAGATTGTTGAAGAGTTGTTCTGAAAACCCACAACAGTTTTGGCTGACAGAGAGCCCGATGCAAGAAATCGTCACTTTGCATGATAATGGCGTAAAAGGTAAGATGATTCCTTGTACCCCAGCAGATGAGCAGGAGATAAAGAAGCAGATAAAAGAATTACTACAGATGCAGCTTATTGAGCCCAGCGAATCTCATTATTCTTGTTCAGCATTTCTTGTGAGGAATCATTCTGAAATAGTAAGAGGTAAGCCAAGAATGGTAATAAACTACAAACCTCTTAATGCTATTACTCAAAGTTTTAACTATCCATTACCAAGACCTGAGACAATCATGCAGAAGATTCAGCACAGCAAAGTGTTTAGTAAGTTTGACATGAAGTCGGGATACTATCAGATTCAGATCCAACCAGAGGATAGGCATAAAACCGCTTTCATTTGCCCAGCAGGATTTTATCAGTGGAAAGTGGTACCATTTGGTTTAAAAAACGCCCCCGCATTCTTCCAGAGGAGAATGGACTATATTTTTGCTAAATATGATTTTATAGTCACATATATAGATGATATTCTTGTACATAGCCCAAATATACATACTCATTTAGAGCATTTAGAAATTTTCTTAAAAGAAGTTCAACAGCATGGAATAGTCTTGTCAGAAAGAAAAATGTCTCTGTTTCAAGAAAATATGGATTTTCTGGGAATTAATGTTGCTAATGGAGCAATCCAAATGCAACCTCATGTTTTAACTAAATTGACTCAGTTTCCTGATGAATTGAAGGATACCAAGACCATTCAAAGATTTTTGGGAGTCTTAAATTATCTTCACAAATACATTCCAAATCTATCAGAAAAGACAGCACCTATCAGAAAACATGAAAAACAAGGTTGGTCACAGGAAGCAACTGAAGCCGTTAAAAGTTTGAAAGAAGAATGCCAGCATCTACCAAAACTTCAACCACCAGGTGATGGATTACTTATTCTGCAGACAGATGCTTCTTTAGATTTTTGGGCTGCCGTTTTATTAGAACAAAGAAGAAATAGTGAAGGTAAACTTGAAGAGAATCTTTGCGGTTATGCTTCTGGGGAATTCACATCTAGTCAGAAGAACTATTTCATTGCTGAAAAAGAAACATTAGCTATCTTCAACGGGATACAAAGATTTGAGGTATATCTTACACCCGTAAAATTTTTAGTCAGAACAGATTCCAGAAATTTCAAATATTTCTTATCTGCCAAAATTTCAAGGCAAATTGCTAAAGGCAGAATATTAGCTTGGCAGATTTGGTTCCAACAGTTTGAATTTGAAGTTGAATGGATCCCAGGTAACTCAAATTTTCTGACAGACTCCTTGACAAGAGACATGAACAAAATGTATATAACTTGTAAATATTCAGTTTTCGAAATTCCAGGTAAAAAACCAGAAGATGACAGTTTTGCCACTTTTGTCGATAGATTCAGAATTCTGGAAAACCATGTCAATTGGCTGACTGATGAAATAAAAAAGGTGGTAGGACTGAGGCTTAGAAGAAACATGTGGATTCGCAAGTGCCAAGCATGGCAATCAAAAAACTTGGGTATCTCCTTGGGCTTAGATGACAACTTGGTAAAAATATTTTCTTTACCAAACATGAAAGTCAAACTTTATTTCAGAAGCCTCAATGATCTATGGTCTAGCGTTTACACTAAAGAAATGATCTGGACCCTCATGATTTTAAATTATTATCAGATCATAGGTGGTGTAGATTTTGCATTCAGCCTATTCACAGGTGCTAAGATCTTAGATCTTGAAGAAATACCCATAAAGGAAGAAATGGTAAAATATTTGGTTTCATTAAAAATTCCAGATATTTTTGAAGAATTAGAATCAGCATTTCTCCAAAGGATTGATGAAAACTATGCAAATACTGACTCTTTCCCTCAATACGAGATTTTTGAAGGTTTTGCAGATTGGGAAATTAGAGGAGAAAAATGTACAAAAATTCCATCTACCAGAATCTCCCAGTGCATTCAGCGAACAGTGCAGTATTTGAAAACATTTTCATATCCTTGGGATTTTCATAGTCTAAGGATCCGAGATAACATTGAACCAAATCCTTTCAATCAAATCTTTAGTTATGAGAAAATTGGTAATTTTGAAACAGGTAACAATCAGGAGCTTATTAAGCAGCATGCCGAATGTTTTCACGAATTTGGAAATTTAAGATTGACAGAGAAAGTGCAGATTCTCAAGAAATTAGATGAATTGCAAGGTCAGCCTAAAGCACTCAAGTTTATAATTAATCAGAAGGCGTTAATAACAATCTCGGTCTCACATCCAAATTGGAACAACAATGTCATCCATCTCATAAGCCTGATGATTTCTAAAAGAATATGTACATCAATGATATTTGAATTGGGATGGCAACATAAAGATGAATTAAATGAAAATTGTCGGTTATGGATACAACATTCAATTGAAAGTTCCACAAATATGTTTCAGATTTTCAAGTGGGAACTTTTGGATGGTGTTGAACTGGCAGTACAAAAATCACCTGCAACTCGTAGTGCTTTTAAAGATTCGTTTCTTGACATAGACATAAGTGGTCTTCCGTTTTTGAACAAGTGGGAAAAACAAGAAGCACAGTATACTCCACAACAACAGGGCCTACACAAGATAAAAACGAATCTCAGCAAAGGGGAATCTTCATCAGCAGCATCTAGCCGGACAACAATAATACAAGAAAAAAAAAAAGTAGAGATGACAGATGCGCAAGATCCAAATGAAGGAATCGATGAACAATACAATCGGGTCATGGCCAGGTACTATCAACAACAGTATGATGATTACGAACCGTCTCCAGGACCATCCGAAGAGGATCTTTGGGAAACGAGAAGTCCTACATGGTAGAATCTTTGTCAGCAATGTGATAAGGTTGATCACATGTTGTGACAGGATTCTTTTGTACAGAAAAGAATTGAGTAGACACCGTCGGTGGATAAAGATACCGACAGGACCCTCAATTATTTTTCTTTTGACGTCAGTGTTAGATAGGTATAACACTATATAAGAGAGTATTGGGAGATCGTTAGGATCATCCGGAGCATTGAGAGTGTTTTGAGTATGTGTGAGTCTGAGTTTGTAATAAGCTTTGTATTCTCTTGTTTTTATTAATATCGAAGCCTTCTGGGCCGCCTGTCTGAGGACAGTTCTTATAATCCAAAAGAGGTTTGAGCTGTAAGGTGCTGAAGTGAAGACCTATGAAGCTGAGGTCGTGTCGCGCATGATCGCCTGAGGATCAGATACCTGTATCAGAAGGGTGGAAGGAAAGCTTTATTTTCGAGTAAGTCTTACTCAGCCTCTGTTTCGAAGTCTTACTCAGCCTCTGTTTCGAATGTTCAGTGTTTTATTTTCGAGGTTCTCCTATCGAGGTATCCTACCAGGAAATTTGGGACTCATGGGAAGTACCTCTCATCTAGCCAGTGAGTAGGGAAATGGGGTTAGGGACCATAGAAGTACTATCGATGGATGCATCGTTGTATCTATCGTACTCCCTATGCTAGGATGACCTACACTGATTTGGGACCAGTAAAAGTGATATAGCTCACTCTCTTTTGATATTGATCTGGGACCAATGAAACTGACTTTGGGTCAGTATGAGGGGTTTGAGACACTCCCTTGAGATGTTGATCTTGGATCAATGAAACTGACTTCGGGTCAATAAGAGTGATATAACTCACTCTCTTTTGGAACTGATTTGGGATCAGTAAGAGTGGTATGACACGCTCTCTTCATAGAGAATGTTATGAGACATTCTCTATCAATTCTTCAATTCTTCTTCTTCATGGTTCAGCAGAGCAGAGCAGTGCAGGGCACTGATGGTAGAGATAATACAGTGTGGTAGATGGATCAATAGATGGAGTTCTCCCTAGTTGAGAGGGAGTGTTAAAATTGGCAAATAGGGCCAAACTCCATGCGGGTCATTTGATTTATGGCAACTGATATTTTTCTTGGATCCCTCTCATCGAGAGGTGTAGGATTGATCTAAATATCATCCGATTCCGATAAGTATTCATGAAGTTATGAATTTATTTGTGTTATAAGACAATTCGTTAAGGTCGGCCAACAACCAAATAACCCCCACATGTGCTTAACGTTTTAGTATAAAAGGAGGTGACTTGATAGTCATTTCTACACACTTCACTCTTGATTTCTCTCCACTTGTTCTGGGTTTTAGTGGCAAGAGAAATTTAGATGATGAAGCCCTAGACGCAGGAGGAAAGGAGACTAAGGGAGCTTCCCTAGAGATGATACCCTAGCAAGGAAAACACAATCCTAAGTAGGAAGCCCTAGCCGCAGTCCTAAAGGATGTCTAGCCACAGTTTGCCCTAATCCAAGAAGACGCAGTCAGGTTGTGAAGGAGATAGCCCTAAGTTGGAGGCAAGGGAACTTTGTCTTAGCCGCAACAAAGGAGAGTTGAATAGCGTGGTTATAGAGGCTTGTTTCATGATCTTTTGGAGGGCCGAGTTTGCTGTAAGGGAGGTCGAGATTACTCCCTAAAGGGCCGAGACAAGGAAAGGCTGTTGCAACCTGCGTGGAGGAGTTCTTAGGTGTCTAACTCATGGTGACGGCTTGTGTAGGTTGCTATGGGTAAGCCGCAAGCCCTACGAGCAGTTTAGATGGCAACGTAAGGTGTTTTAAATGGGTTGTAGGTGGCAGCGGAGGTGTGTGGTAGGCCACAGGCCTAGCCACTCCAAAATAGGCGAGTGTGGAAGTGTTAGGGGCTGCCATATGCCCATAACAACAACATGTGGAGGCAACTATCTACCTTCACTAGGCTGCAGTTTATTGAGGTTGTTCAAGGTATGTTTTGGGCATGATTGTTGGGTTGCTGTAGCTTACTATGGGATAGTAGCGACAACAAGGTGCAACAAGCACATGGTAGCAAGAATGGTGGTGCAAGCACATTGGGACAGCGGTATGGCAAGCACATGGGATAGTAGTGGCAAGCATGGTGCAACAAGCACATGGGACAACAGTGGCAAGCATGGTGCTGCAAGCACATGGGACAATAGTATGGCAACATGGTACAACATGCCACATGGGATTGTAGTGTGGCAACATGGTGCAACAATGGCACATGGGACAACAATGGTACATGATGTAGTACAATGATGGGTACAATCATGATTAGTGAAACATGATGAGATGCAGCCTAATGATGATGGGTGCAACATGGTGCCCGTGCAACTCTGTGAGGTGCAACATGATGATGAGGAGCAACACAATGATAGGTGTAGCATGATGATGGAGTCACCTGGGAGAATCAGTTGAAGCAACATGTCTTCAACTGAGTTCAGCTACCTCATGTATCATCTACTTAGAGATGATCTATGCTCTTATTTAGATAAGTCGTGTTGACTTCTGTTGTATATGTACTATCTCTCTCTCTCTCTCTACTGAACTATTGAAGAACATATAAGAAGAATTGATCAAGGGTTTCCCCACATTGGGGTTTGCCCCTAGCTAGCGCCACATCTTGTGTCCTCTTGTCTTGGCTGTCTTTTGCGATTTATGTTTATGTTCTATCTGCAATTTACTATTATGTTGACGTGATTGCTAATTTGGAAAAGATATTGAGTTCACTGTGAAAATTGAAATAAATTGCTCTAAGCATAGAACATACCTAAAATTAACAATTATCCACATATCGACTAGCAATCGATACAATGTTAGAAGATAAACAAGAAGTCATGGAAAAGGTAATCTCAAATTGAGATTTAATCTCCTCTGGTCTTGCAATAGTCCCATCTACAACCTATCTTGCATCCCTTTTTTAGTGGACTCTCGCTTGCATAATGTCTCATCTTGTGACATCGGAAGCACATCACCTTACTCAAGTTTTTTTCCTTGTATTTGTCCCATCCTTCTTCTTGAATCCTTTCTTGCTATTCTTGTTTTCCTTTTCAACAAGACCAAATAGTATTTACTTTCCACATGTTTTTCTAAACAGGATTGCAATTTGATTTCTTCCTGTTCAAGATCAACTCAAATCCTAGGAAACTTTGGTGTATTTTTTTGAGCACAAATACCTTGAAGAAAAGGAATTCAAGAAGGAGCAAGCCATTTTAGGGAAATGACCACCAACTCTTGATCCTTTACTTTACTGATTCTGGTCAAGTAGCTCATCATAGTATTTGTCTTGCTCATGTGAACAACTAAGAGCTAGTTTCACAAAGTCATCTATGTTGAGAAGCGCAAGAGTTCTGAAACAACTCAACCAAAGAATCAAACATCTTTTTACCTATGTCTTATCTAAAATGTGTGAGATGAAGTGATTCCTCATAGGATCAAGAATGATTCTCTTCACTTTTCGCTTCCTTCTTTCGATTAGGGGCTAAAGTTGTTCGATCAACATATTTTGAAATCTCCTTCTCAACTTGCTCCCAAAGTTTTGGCCTCCTCCACAAAAAATTGAAGTCTAAGCTTTAATGGAACAAAGTTAGAGACTCCATTTAACTTGTCATACCCTTTGAGATTGAGAGTCACCCTGCACATCTTGAACAAGTCTCAAGTGCATGAAGTCAGTAGTATATGAAGTAGACAAAACCCTTTCTAGGGTACAAATACTTCTCCCAAGTAACCTAGGGTTTCTCACACAATGACATCAACTTGGTCAAGTACCTATCCTAAGTAAACTCCAACTGAAATACAAAATCAATAGTACATTAAGTAGACTGTTAAAATTGGCAACTAGGGGCAAGCTCCATGTGGGTCACCTCATTTATGGCAGCTGATATTTTTCCTAGATTCCTCTTGTCGATCTAAAGATCATTCGATTCCGACAAGTATTTATGGAGATACGAATTTATTTGTATTTACTTGACAAATTGTCAAGGTCGGCCAGCAGTTAAAAGTGTGGCACACATGCCAAGTGAATCATATAAATACAAGAGAGGTTGATTCATTTTCTCATCAACTCATCTCACTCATTCTTCTCTCTCTCCTTAGGCTTTGGGTTATACAAGGAGCAACTCACACGTGGGAATAAGGAGGACGCTGAAACTGTTGAAGGTCCATCCATAGGTTTGACCAGCGTTGACTGCCCTAGTTTTGGGAAGCAAGTTGACTTCAGTCAACAATAGTTTGACTGTGTTTTTGGGGTTGTTCAAGGGCTGTTCGAGGGCTAGTTGACCGGAAATTGACCAAGCATATTGGAGGTCAATTTCAACTCGTTTGACCAGGTTTGACTTTGCTGATATAGGGTTTGTTGCTGCTGATATAAACTTACAGAATTCTGATTTTGTACTATTAACTATTGAAGATAAAAGAAGATTTGATCAAAGGGTTTCCCCGCATTGGGGTTTGTCCCTGGCTAGCCGCCACATCTTGTGTTTCTTGTCTTGGCTTGTTTTCTGTTGATCGTTTAATGTTCTATCTGCACTTAATGTATACGTGATTGCTAATCTGTGGCTAATAAGAAGAAAAGAAGTAAACTGATGTAAGCATAGAACAGACCATAATTTAACATGGTATCAGAGCTGAGGTGAAGACAAAGCCCAACCAAGAGCAAGAGCAAGAGCAAGAGCAATCATCGAAGAGAAGGTTGGCAAGGCTATCCTAAAAACTTCATGGGGTCCTCAACACTCTTCCTCGCCGAAGACATGCTCCGTGAGAAGTCTGACTATCACGGATGGAAGATGTCTCTCGATCTAACTTTAAAATATCAAGAAGTGTTGAACCATGTGAGAGGCAATATTGTTTTGCCTCCAGCAAATGCATCCGCTACTGCCAAAAGCAAGTGGTCCAGGGGAGAATTCAAAGCAAGGAAGATCATCCGGGACTCTATTGACAAGCGCCTGGTGGCCTATGTTTCCGTCCTAACAACCTCCAAGGAAATCTACGATAGACTGGTGAGTTTATTTAAAGTTAATGATGCAAATCAAGTTTTGTTCCTTAGAAATAAGCTGAAGGAAATTAAGAAGGGCAAAGATGAGAGTATGCAAGCATATTTCTTAAGGATCATCGAGATCAAGAATGATCTCCTATCTAATGGGGAAGTAGTTCCTCACAGGGAAATGACTATCACAACTCTTGGAGGACTGCCACCTGAATGATATATATTTAGGAATCAGGACTACTCTTCTCAACAATAATGCCATCCTAGGATTTGAGAAATTGATGGCTAGATGTATTCAAGAAGAGACAAGGATGGAAGAACAAGAAATGCCCGCACTTAAAGGCCATCCCTCTGCCTTTTCTTCTCATGCTAAAAGAAGAAACAATTATGGGGCTAAATCCAAAGGAAAGGCTGGACCAAAGGGTGGATGTTACAACTGCAACAAAATGGGCCACTATGTGAGGGATTGCCCTGATAAAAGGGACTCACACTATGACGATGAACAAAATCACTCTTGAGGCAATCAAAGGAATGGCAGGTCCAATGGTAGAGGTAAAAGAAATGTCAGAAATCAAGGAAGAGGACAACCCTTCAAGAAGGAAAGAAACTCCAAGTATGAATCTAACGTTGTTAACAATAAGCAAGATGAATATTGTCTACCAGTGACCCTCTCTACTACTGCTCCCCTGGACATGCTGGGAAATTGGCTTATTGATAGTGGTGCCTCAAGGCACTTAACTGGTTTCAAAGAAGCTCTCTCTAAACTGATAGAAAAGGAGACCACCTTGGAAATTGTTCTTGGGGACAATGCAAAATATCCCGTGAAAGGCGTAGGGAATGTCACTCTTCAGTTGAATCAGGGTAATACAGTTCATTTGCAAGAAGTCCTATATGTACCTGATCTCAAAAAGAACCTGGTGTTCGTTTCGGCAATGGAGGACAAAGGCTACAAGGTAACCTTCATTGATGGCAAGGTACATGTGTGGAAAAAGAATTTTAAGGAAGCTTTCACTCTTGGGTTTCAAGTCGCTTCATTATATCAGGTCGGAGGAAGTCCGCTGGGTGTCATGTCTTGTGACACATCACTTCAGTTCGAACTATGCCGTCGGAGGTTTGCTCACCTTCATTATAAAGCTCTACCCAATGCAAGACAAATGGTGACAAGGATGCCTGAGTTCCAAGTATAGCAAGAAGGTGTATGTCTTGGATGTGCTGAAAGGAAAAGCTCAAAAGGGGGCTATTCCCCTCATGCCAAAGCAAGACCTCCGATATATTGTAGTTGGTTCACTCGGACATATCTGGTATGATGCCTGTGAACTCTTTGGGAGGATATTTATATTACCTCACTTTTATAGATGATTATTCTCGCAAGATTTGGATATACTTCTTGAAAAAGAAGGATGAAGTGTTCACTTGGTTTCGTCACTTTAAAGCCTTGATCGAAAATCAAACTGAAAAGAAGGTCAAGATCTTAAGGACTGATAATGGGACTGAGTATGAATCCAATGAGTTCCATGACTTTTGCAAAGAGGTTGGCATTAAGAGGGAGACTACAACACCATATACTCTTGGGCAGAATGGTGTGTCGGAAAGGAAGAATCGTACGATTGTGGAAGCTGTTCGTGTTATGCTCCATGATTAAAGACTTCCAAAGTTTCTATGGGCCAAAGCCGCAAATACCGCCGTATATATGCAAAACCGATGCACTCATCAAGCATTGGGTTCCAAGACTCCCGAAGAGATGTTCACTGGTAAGAAACCTAACGTATCTCATTTTAGAATTTTTGGAAGTTCGGTATATTTTCATGTGCCGAAGGAGAAGAGGAATAAATTGGGTGCATCTGGAAAGAAAGGAATTTCGTGGGCTATAGCGAAAACAGTAAGGGCTATAGAATCTATGTGATTGGTCAAAGGAAAATCGAGCTTAGCCATGATATTACCTTTGACGAAGATATCGCTGTTAGCAAAGTTGACAATCTTCCTACTCAAAGGGGATCTAAAGAAGCTGACACTAGGGAACCAAGGGAAAAGGAAGATGAGACGATGCCCGATGTGGAAGAACCTGTTGTCGCACGGATCGTCACGACAACGCTCAGATCAGGGGCTGTCACTCTGATCCCCGATCTCTCCGTTTAAGCCTGTCTCCCGTGGCTAAGGGGGGTAGACCCTGTAGGAAAGTGGAAGACCAACTGTGAACCAGTTGGTTTGGGAGACACGAAGGAGGACGACACTAAATGGATTTATTTAATTTAATGGACCAGTGCCTTATGGGTTTGATGTTTAAACGATTACTTACTAAATGCTGCAGAAAAGTAAACCCCGTAGAGCAATCATTTACATCAAATGACTTGAATGATGCAAGATATCCAGTAATTTCACAATGTTTTAACGATGATCTCGCAGTTTTTGAAACTTCGAAAGATAAAGCTTGACATATAACCATGTAAATTTGAACATTAACCAGATACTACATTCATGATCCTTCAAGCATGCCAAATCACGTAAAAGACGATAAACATTAATCAAAATTTTTGCCTCAGCAAGAAAAATAGAACGTGATAAATTCCCGAGCTAAGACTTCAACTGGCAAAATATTTCCAAGATATTTTTATGCTTTTCAGATAAAATAAAATTCTAAAACTAAAAATCTAAACTAAAACAAAACTTAAAATTTAATCTAAAGTCTAAAGTCTAAATAAAAGGAATTTTTAAAGTCTTTTTATATTTTTTATGATTTTTTTTTTTAAATGTTTTTTATTTTATTTTTATTTTTTTTTTTTTTTTATTTTTTATGATCTTTAATTTTTAAAAAGTAAAAAAATGAAAAACTCTAATTAAACTAAACTAAAAAAATCAAAATCTAACCTAAAGCCTTTTATGATTTTTTATTTTATTTAAAATAAAATTTAAAAAATATTAAACCTAAACGATCTAAAAAAATAACGCATACATATATATTAAACAAAATAAAACTAAAGCGTAACTAAAACAAAATTTAAAATGAAAAAAAACGATTTTAATATTTGTTACATCTAAATCTACGCTATAGAATTATCAAACAAACAAAAAAGACCTACGCTATAAAATGACGCTAACGCCAAGCTTCTAAGCTTGAAACTTACGACTCATATCAAAACCAAAAATTCGAGTTTGTTATGTGTTTGCAGGCTCGCGTGCGGGCTGTGGAGTTTGATGGCGGCAGCGAAGAGTAGAAGAAACCCATGCAGGTTTGCAGGTGGCCCGTCGGTCAGATAAACTGCGTTAACCCTTGAAATTGAACAGCAGCAGAAAACGGGGTGGTGGCAGAGCTCAGCAACGATGCGTTTGGCAAGGGTGCAGCGAGATGAAGCTTGTATAAGGACGCGAAGAAGGCTGCAAGTTGAGCAGCGATGATGAACGCAAGAAGAATGAACGCATAAGAAATCCAGTGTGTAATGAAACTCAACTCAAAACCCTGGCCCGTAAAAGTTAGGACGTGGTCTTGTCTTTGCAGCCTCGTGACGGCGGAGAAGGGAACGCTTGCAGGATTGGTTGAGGTAATGACTGCGCGCGGGAGGGACAAAAATGGCACGCGTAATGGATGCAATTGCAGGTGAGGTGGGTTTGCTGAATGGTGATGATACGTTGGAGTAAGGGAAATCGAAGAGATAAGAAAAATAAAACGTGTGGGTGATTGGACAGGCAGAGAGCGTGATTGCTATTTGGCGTGAAGAAGGAAACGAAAACTTGCACGACAGAGAAGCTATGATGGGATATGGCTGCGTGAGATATAATGCAAAGTGAACAGATTGCTGAGTGGGCAACAACGTGGAGATGGATTGATGGCTGGAGATGAAATCGCTGCAGATTCCTTTTTAGATAAAATTTGAAAACCCTGAACACCAGACAACACTGATAAACCCTCGGATATCTTCAGAAACCCTGAAGAATTTCTCAATCCTGTATCTGCAATCTGCAAAAGGAAACCAGGCGCAAAAATAATGTGTACAAAACAAAATTTGAAACCTTAAATCAGCGCAACAGTTGCAGCATTTACAGATGTATGGCCCTATAACAGCCAGATTTGTCAGTTATCATCAAAAATATTTTTTTTAGAACTTCAGATTTACTATGAAAATATTTAAGAAACCTCTCATGCAAATAATAAAACAAACTAAATGATTAACCCAGGATCAAAACTAGCTAGGCTCTGCTAGAAAATGCTTGCGGGAGTTGGCTGGTTCAGCCGAGAACTTCCCCAAACACCCACTAATCTTCTTCAACAAGATATTCCTGCACAACTCATTTTAACCATCAATAAAGAGAGGAAAAACAGTACTAGATCTCCAATGCAATAGAGATACCTGCCATTACTTCAGAAACCCTAATACCATTCAAACCCTAGCAAGTGAACAAGATACCTATGCTGAACAATACTCTTCATTAAGTTGTTATTAATGGCTGAAAATTAAAATATGCAGAAAATGAAATAGCTCACAACACTTCAAGAGAGTAACACCAGCAAGATTTCGACCCCAAAGTCTTTCTTTATTAGCACCAAAAAAATTTACAAGAGAGCTTCTTCAGCACAAAACTCACAGATCGAATATGATCTCAAATGACCCCTAGCACCCTATTTAAAGGAAAAATTCCCAACGCTATTTGAGTTGATCCACGCAAATGATCTGACGTCGATGAGATCAAGATTCTCTTAATCTCATCCCGTCAAATTTTTAATGCATTCAATAAAATTCTTAAAATATTATTGTTTTATTATTTTTAAGTTTTTATTCTATTTTTTTTTTATTTTTTTAAATTTTATTTTAATTTTTTCTTTTAATTTTTTAATTTTTTTTTTTCTTATTTTTTAATTTTTTATTTATTTTTAATTATTTTTTTATTAATCTCAAACTCAGCTTTAAAATTTCCTAGGACCTAGGACTTAAGACCCATGAGGGGATTAAAATATTTCCTAACCCTCAAGACACTTTACATCATGACTTTCACAATTTTACTTCTCAAGGGGGAAAAACCCCTTTGACATAGACCTTCATAGACCACCCAGTCCTGCGACCAAACATAATCTAGCAGATTAACACACTAGGATTCTCTTAAGACTCTAATGACAAATTTCATTCCGGCTTTGGGGTCAGGTTGAAGGAGAACTCTGCCGATCATGGATCGGTGAGACGAAAAACCTTTCGGAATGCAGATTATCACTAGAAAATTAGGTCCACCTAGGCAATTTACATACAGGACTCAACTCTGCTAAGATTATTTACAATTTCAAAATGGAGATTGGGTTTACAACTTAATATGATCAAGGTCGACGATGACTGTCGAATGGCACGAACATGTCGATCAAGCGCTATCCCTTTTTGCGAAGAAAAGGGGGTGTACTGCGATGGGTAGTTGACACGCAGCGGTCAACAGAACCTATGGATCTTATTGATCCCCCTCCGCAAGAGCCTTCCTCTTCTAGGAAGAGGCCTTCATGGCTTAGGGGGACACTTGATGATGCTGAAGGGCACATTGCACCTAGGGGAACCTTCCGGGAAAGTAAGAAGCTGATCAGGTATCAGGGATACTTGACCATCATGAGCATGATCATCCAAAATGAGCCTTCGTCATTCGCAGAACTTGTCAAGCATCAAGTATGGAAGGATGCTATGATTGAGGAATATGAGTCCATCATGAAAAACAATGTCTGGGATGTGGTCCCTAGACCCCAGGACAAAGCAATTTTCACTTCGAAATGGCTTTACAAGATAAAGCATGTAGTTGATGGAAGTGTGGAAAAGTATATGGCTCGTTTTGTCGCTCGTGGCTTCTCTCAGAAGGAAGGTATAGACTATGACGAGATCTTTGTACGTGTTGCCCGATATACCACCACCCGCTCGATCATAGCCCTTGCTGCTTCGCAAGGATGGAACCTACATCAGATGGATGTCAAGACCACGTTCTTGCATGGTTCGATCAAAGAGGAGGTCTATGTGGAGCAACATGAAGGATTTGAAACTCATGATCGAGAATCTCATGTGTGCAGGTTGAAGAAAGCCCTCTATGGGCTCAAGCAGGTACCCCGAGCATGGTATGAGAGGATCGATAGCTACCTGATGAAGCTGGGATTCACTAGGAGTGAAGTTGACCCTAACCTTTACATTAAGGTTGAAGATGACAAACCTCTCATACTAGTGTTGTACGTTGACGACCTCTTTCTAACAGGTGCAGACCCTCCCATTCTCAAATGTAAGAGGGAGTTGGCTTCCGAGTTCGAGATAAAAGACCTAGGACTGATGCACTATTTCGTAGGACTGGAAGTCTCGCAGAAACCAGGGGAGATTTTCCTATCTCAAGGAAAATACGTGGTGAAAATATTGGAGAGATTTGGTATGGTGGACTGCAAGCCCGTGACTACCCCGATGGAGCTTGACTTCAAGAAGTTAAGCGGTAGTGTTGCCGGACTTGTTGTACGAAATGCTACCGAGTATCATCAACTCATCGGAGCATTGATGTTCTTGGTGAACTCCCGTCCGAATATACGCTTTGCAGTCAACATATGGTTGAGCCTCACCACACACATTGGATTGGTATCAACAATCTGTTGAGATATCTTCGTGGCACAATCACTCATGGGTTGAGATATACTGATATTGATTGAGCAGGCAGTGTGGTGGACCAAAAGAGCACTTCTGGGTGTTGTTTCTCTTTGGGATCTGCCTCGATATCCTGGATGAGTAGGAAGCAGAAGTCGATGACTTTGAGCACCGCCGAGGCAGAGTACATTGCTGCTAGCATGGCCTCTTGTGAGGTTGTCTGGTTGCGAAAGCTCTTCAGTGAGCTGTTTGATTTACATTGGATACCACCGTGATCCTGTGTGACAACCAGAGTGGGATTCGTTTATCAGAGAATCCCGTATTTCATGATCGCTCCAAGCATATCGATATCAAGTACCACTATATATTCGGGATATGGTGCAACGGGGAGCAATAAGGCTCCAACATATCGGTACAGATGAACAGGTTGCTGACATTTTGACAAAGCCCCTGGGAAAGGTCAAATTCTTGACTTTC
>APFE031038783.1:0-18595 GCA_000404065.3 Pinus taeda
TCCCTTTTAGATTCAATTAAAAAAATTGTAAAATTAAATTAAAATAAAATATTTTTACGATGAAATAAGTTATGTTTTTTGACATGTGGTATTGATAAGCCATGGTATTCACCTATGGTATTGTAACAAAGGGGATTTACAAGTTAATATCCATGGTAAACTAAGGGTGAATATCCATGGTTAACAATATTGTCATATTGTTATAAAATATTTGATTGTGAAATAATTTATGTTTTTTGGGCATGTGGTATTGATAATCCATGGTATTGACCCATGGTATTGTAACAAAAGCTATTTTTTACAAGTTCATAATATCTACCGTAATGTGGGGGTGAATATCCATGTTTAAGAATCTTTTTATATTGTTGTAAAACATTTTGGTTGTGAAATAAGTTATGGTTTTGGAATTGTAGTATTGATAAGCCATGGTATTGGCCCATGGTATTGTAACAAACCCTATTCATAAGTTAATAACAAAATCAAAATATAACAAATTAAATTTTATTATTTTTATTAATTTAACTTTTTATTATTAATTGAGTCCATATTTAAATGTTTACACTCATCCCAACGTCATTTTAACTCCCTTATTAATTTAGAGTCTTGGGAAAAATAACAATTCTTATTAAAAATAAATATCTAACCATTGCAATTTATATATTTTATTTATATAATAAATTTTCTTTTTCTATTATAAATATTTATTTTCTTTTTCATTTCCACTTTAGGGTTGGGTTCAAATAAAACATTCACAGATTACAAC
Organism: Pinus taeda; assembly: GCA_000404065.3. NCBI lineage: Eukaryota > Viridiplantae > Streptophyta > Pinopsida > Pinales > Pinaceae > Pinus > Pinus taeda. The sequence goes on from APFE031038783.1 coordinate 764, forward strand.
ATCACATTGTAGCACTGTATTTTTCTCTGCCTTGTCTATATTTGTGTGGAAATTCCACACGAAAGAAGACCATCAACGTGGTCTATGGATTCATGGGATTAAAACCCCAGATGGAGTTTGCATGAGAAACACCTTAGGAGGGCATCAACGATTAGATGGAGGAAGGGAAAGGTCACTGGGCATGGATATTTTGGTAATTTTTATGTGGGTATGAATTTGGACTCTCTTCTTCCTTTTCACTAAAGAGAATTGATTATATAGAGGAAGATCAAGGTTTGGTAATTTGTACATGGGTATGAATTTGAACTCTGTTCTTCCCTTTTACTAAAGATGAATTTGGACGTTGTTCTTCCCTTTTACTAAACAGGATTTTTGTTGTTCTTCCCTTTTACTAAAGAGGATTTTTGCTCGGGTAAATAATTTCAAGGGTTTATTTAATCAAAGCATAAATTTTATCTAGAGTTGAGGGTTTAATGATTATATTTTGGTAATTTGCACATGGTTATGAATTTGGAGTTTGTTCTTCCCTTTTACTAAAGAGGATTTTTGTTCTTATGGGTAAATAATTTCGAGGGTTTATATGATCAAAGCATAAATTTTATCTAGAGTTGAGGGTTTAATGATTATGATATTTTGGTAATTTGCACATGTGTATGAATTTTGACATTGTTCTTCCTTTTTACCAGAGAGGACTTTTGTTCTTATGGGTAAATAGAGTTGAGGGTTTAATGATTATGATATTTTGGTAATTTGTACATGGGTATGAATTTGGACTCTGTTCTTCCTTTTTACTAAAGAGGAATTTTGTTGTTATGGGTAGATAATTTTGAGGGTTTATATGATCAAATCATAAATTTTATCTAGAGTTGAGAGTTTAATGGTTATGATAATGCAGACCTTGATTGCGACCAACAATTCATGAAAAGACAATGCACAAGTAAGCATTTTGCATGTCCTTATTGTACAAAGGGTTTAATGATTATGATAATTCAGATCTTGATTGTGGCCAACAATTCATCAAAAGGCAATGGATAAGTAAGCATTTTGCATGTCCTTATTATACAGATTAGTTTGCTCCTCCCTAAATTTTCTAGGCTTACTTTTTCTTTTCACCTTTTTTTTAGTGGTTGATTGTTTGTGTAATGGACTCTACCATGCCCAAATTAAAAGGACTCAAGTGATGAAATAAAATTTACTAGTTGGATGCAAATGCTAGACCTTCCTCAAACGTTGTTACATGAAATTAAAATTTCTTGTAATCATGAACATAAAATCTTTTTTGTTTCATCCTTAGATTTGGATCTTAATGCCTACATTTTTAAACCATGTTACTATATTTTAAGTAGAATATACTTAGATCCATTAAACCTTACAACTATCCAAATATTGGGTTAATTTTAGCTAAAAAGAAATAACTGAATGACTTTTGCAATTTAGATTCAATTCTTACTAGCAATGATTAAAAATGGAAGAACTCAATGGTCTGATAACTTTCACCCACCCATCAATTTCGAAGACCTTTGGTATTATTTTGAACCTAAACAGAGAGAGTAGAAGAAGAAGAGGAGCCTGCATGAGGTGGACCCTGACCTGCTTAATACTTTTCAAAAGTTGGGCATGCCCTTGACTAGAAGAAGAGATTGACCAACATTGTTGTAGATGTTGTTTTCGACAGTGTTTTCATTGCTACCATGCATAGGTAGACTCTATAGGTAGTTGAGGTTATATTTTTTTCATTATAAGAAGTAATTCAAGACTATCTTTATCTATTTAGGAAGTAGCTTGGCAGGGTTGTTTCTCCTGCTAATAACTATTATGCTGCATTGTATTTTTATTTTTTTAGTGATAGCTCCTTCTATTAAATCTCCAAGAACACTTTGTCACCCATGGAAATATCCACTTATTTTAGGATGAATGAGATGGAGACCAGTAATTTTGAGAGGACTCTTATTTTTGTAAATGAGAGGAGTTCTGTGAGGTGAGAGGAGTTCTGTGACATATATTGAAGGATGAACTATACCACTTTATGACACCAATCATCTATATGCCACAGTAGTGGATCTCTATTGCACCGAGGGAGCAATGATAAAGTATTCCACTGTAAAGAATTGGTATGTCAAGGATGAGGAATTTAGATGTGGGATTTATAATTTTATTACAAAAAGAGCTTTTTTCAATGGAGACAAATCAAGAATTTCATGGACCTCAGTAGAGACTGGTTCAACAGTCACCTGGAAATACTCAAACATTTTTTTGAAAGGAAATGATGCAATTGGAGAGTTCTATTCTGTTGCCTTGAAAAATAACTATCGATGGGGGGACAAAGATGATCCATATAGGGAAGAATTGCACGAGTATTATTGTTTCTAAAATTGTATCTATAGGCAAGTCAAGGGACTAATGCAGAGGATTAGTGCAAGTGCAATCAAATTATCATAATGCAAGGAATTTTTCATAGTATGATTTGATGCTCATCGGTGACTAGGAAGCTACAAATACTTATCGTTACATTTAGGTACAATTGAGTTGCATTCTAAAGTCTCTAATTGTTAAATTATGGTATGTTCTATGCTAAGAGCAGTTTACTTATTTTCTTTAATATTATCCACAGATTAGCAATCACATGTGCATAAAGTAAAGTGCAGATAGAACATTAAACAATCAATAGAAAACAAAACAAGACAAGAGACATGAGATGTGGTGGCTAGCCAGGGACAAACCCCAATATGGGGAAACCCTTTGATCAAATCTTCTTTTATCTTCAATAGTTCAGCAGAGAGAAATAGTACAAAATATGATTTCTGAAATTTTATATCAGCAGCAGCAAACCCTAGATCAGCAAAGTCAAACTTAGTCAAATGAGTGAAAATTGACCTCCAATATGCTTGGTCATTTGCCATTCAAATTTACCTTGAATAACCTGAAGAAGCAGCCCTAGAACATCCCCAAAAGTTCAGTCAAAGTGCAGATTTCTGAAGTTGACTGCAGCCCTAAACTAGGGGCAATCAATACTAGTCAAATCTGAGGCCAGATCACCTTGATTTTTGTGCCAAAAATTGTGGCCTGCCTAGGAGAGGGAACCACACCTAATCAGCACTCCTTGGAGGGTCAACGCTGGTCAAAGATGCTTGTTGTCCTATTTATGCGTCCTTTTTTCCCTAGGATGACTTCCTTTTCATCCACACATGTGAGAGAGAGAGACTCTTTCTGCGCAGGAGAGAGAGAGAGATGTGTGTGTGAGTGAAGTGTCCAAATGAGGAAAAGAGCTCCTTGTATTTATATGCAAAATGTTGAGGTTTAATAGACATGACTCTTGGGTTTCTGAGCTTACATAAGTTGCTAGCCGACTTTGATAATTTTTCCATAATTAAAATAAATTCATATCTCCATAAATACTTATCGGAATCGGATGATCTTTAGATCAATCCTACACCTCTCGATGAGAGGAATCTAGGAAAAATATCAGTAATCACAAATAAGGTGATCCACATGGAGTTTGGCCCTAGTTGCCAATTTTAACACTCCCTCTCAACTAGGGAGAACTCCATCAGCAATCCATCTAATTGTCGCTACTATTCATCCATCAAATGCACATCCTTGTATAGCTTGTCCCCTGCTCTGCCCTGTTTTGTTCTGCTTTGCTCTGCTCAGCTCTTGCTCGAACTATGAAGAAGAAGAAATACCCAAGGATGTATCATACCATCCTCCACTGACCTAAAGTCAGTCTCAGAGTGTGTATCACTCTCACTGATCCCAGATCAGTATCATTGACCCCAGATAAATGGAGGTTATCCTAACATAGGGAGTATGGTAGATACAACGATGCATCCATCGATAGTACTAATATGGTCCCTATCCTCATTTCCCTGCTCATTAATCAGATGAGAGGTACTTCCAATGAGTCCCAGACTACATGGGTAGGATGCCTCAATAGGAGAATGAATCATCCTGTCCACAGGAGAACGAATCATCTTGTTAGTGTATGCCACGGAGAACGAATTATCCTAGCCCACAGGAGAATGAATCATCCTGTTCCACAGTCACCACGGAGAACAAATCATCCTGGCCCATAGGAGAACGAATCATCCTATGCCACAGTCGCTACGAAGAATGAATCATCCTGGCCCATAGGAGAGAAAATCATCTTATGCCACGGTCGCCACGGGGTGTCACGGGGGAAGGTTGAAACTTTACCCTATACATAATGCACCACCAGGGGATGGAGAGTCGCCCTGTGGTCACATGTTGCTCCAAGAAGTACCCCACGCCCCCTGGAGTTCCCAAAGCTCAATACATCATACTCAACCCTCATCAAAGGGTCTCTGAATGACAATAAATCGTTCCCGGAAAGTCAAGAATTTGATCTTTCCTAGGGGCTTTGTCAGAATGTCGGCGACCTGTTCATCTGTACCGATATGTTAGAGCCTTATTGCTCCTCGTTGCACCATATCTCAAATATAGTGTTACCTCATATAGATATGCTTGGAGCGATCATGGAATACGGGATTCTCTGATAAACGAATGTCGCTCTGGTTGTCACACAGGATCACGGGGGTATCCAATGTAAATCCCAATAGCTCGCTAAAGAGCTTTCACAACCAGACTACCTCGTAGGAGGCCATACTGGTAGCAATGTACTCTGCCTCGGTGGTGCTCAAAGCTACTGACTTCTTCTTCTTGCTCATCTAGGATATCAAGGCAGATCCCAGAGAGAAACAACACCTGGAGGTGCTCTTACGGTCCACCACACTTCCTGCCCAATCAACATTAGTATATCCAAGTAGTCTCACATTTCTGGCAATGTATCTTAACCCATGAGTAATTGTCCCATGAAGATATCTCAACAGATTCTTGGCACCAATCTAATCTATGTGGTGAGGTTCAACACATATGTTGACTCAATGTGTTGACTGCAAAGCATATATCTGGACAGGAGTTCACCAAGAACATCAATGCTCCGACAAGTTGACGGTACTTGGTATCATTTCATAACACAGGTCCAGCAGCACTACTACTTAACTTCTTGAAGTCAAGTTCCATTGGGGTAGTTATGGGCTTGTAGTCCACCATACCAAATCTTTCCAATATCTTCACCACATATTTTCCTTGAGAGAGGAAAATCTCTCCTGGCTTCTGCCAGACTTTCAATCCTAGGAATTAGTGCATAATTCCTAGGTCTTTCATCTCGAACTCAGAAGCTAGCTCTCTCTTACATTTGTGAATGAGAGGGTCTGCACCTGTTAGAAAGAAGTCATCAACATAAAGCACCAATATGAGAGGCTTTTCATCTTCAACCTTAAAGTAAATGTTAGGGTCGGCTTCACTCCTAGTGAATCCCAACTTCATCAAGTAGCTATCAATCCTCTCATACCATGCTTGGGGTGCTTTCTTCAACCCATAGAGGACCTTCTTCAACCTCCACACATGATATTCTCGATCATGAATCTCAAATCCTTCGGGTTGATCCACATAGACTTCCTCTTTGATCGAACCATGTAAGAATGTAGTCTTGACATCCATCTGATGTAGACTCCATCCTTGCGAAGCAGCAAGGGCTATGATGGAGTAGATGGTGGTATAGCGGAAACAGGTGCAAATATTTTGTCATAGTCTATACCCTTCTTCTAAGAGAAGCCACTACTGACAAAACGAGCCTTATATTTTTCTGCACTTCCATCAACTGCATGCTTTATCTTGTAAATCCATTTTGAGGTGACAACAGCTTTGTCCAGAGGTCGGGGGACCACATCCCAAACATCATTTTTGATGATGGACTCATATTCTTCAGTCATAGCATCTTTCCATACTTGATTCTTGACGACATCAATGAATGATGAAGGCTCATTTTGGATGATCGTGCTCATGATGGTCAGGTATCCCTGATACCTATTCAACTTCTTACTTTCACAGAAGGATCCTTGGGGTGCAATGTGTCCTTCAGAATCATCAAGTGTCCCTCTAAGCCATGAAGGCCTCTTCCTAGAAGAGGAAGGCTTAGGCGGAGGGGGATCAATAGGATCCATAGGTTCTTCCACATCAGCCATCGTCTCTTCTTCCTTTTCCTTTAGTTCACTGGTGTCAGCTTCTTTAGATCCTCTTTCAGTAGGAAGCTTGTCTACTTTGCTAAGAGCCATATCTTCATCAAAGGTGATGTCATGGCTAATTTCTAATTCCCTTTGACCAGCCACATAGATTTTGTAGCCCTTAGTATTTTCGCTATAACCCACGAAGATTCCTCTCTTTCCTGATGCACCCAATTTATTTCTTTTCTCCTTTGGTACATGAAAATATACAGTGCTTCCAAAATTCTAAAATGAGATATGTCAGGTTTCTTACTAGTGAACATTTCTTTGGGAGTCTTGGAACCCAATGCTTGATGAGAGCATCGGTTTTGTACATATACGGTGGTGTTTGCAGCTTCAGCCCATAGAAACTGTACAAGTCTTTGATCATGGAGCATAGCACGAACAACTTTCACAATTGTGCAATTCTTCCTTTCTGCCACACCATTTTGCTCAGGAGTATATGGTGTAGTAGTCTCCCTCTTAATTCTGACCTCTTTACAAAAGACATGAAACTCATTGGATTCATATTCAGTCCCATTATCAGTTCTTAAGATTTTGATCTTCTTCTCGATTTGATTTTCGATCAAGGCTTTGAAGTGTCAAAACTAGGAGAACACTTCATCCTTCTTTTTCAAGAAGTATATCCAAGACTCGCCAGAATAATCATCTGTAAAAGTGAGATAATATGAATATCCTCCCAAGGAGTTCACAGGAAACATACCTGATATGTCTGAGTGAACCAACTGCCATATATTGAAGGTCTTGCTTTGGCTTGAGGGGCATTGTCCCCTTTTGAGCTTTCCTTTGACACATCCTAAACATACACCTTCTTGTTCTACTTGGAATTCGGGCATCCATGTCACTATCTTTCTTACATCAGGTAGAGCTTTATAATGAAGGTGAGAAAACCTTTGATGCCATAGTTTAGATTGAAAATTTGTGTCACAAGACATGACACCTGGCGGACTTCCTCCAACTTGATATAATGAATCAACTCAAAACCCAAGAGTGAAAGCATCTTTAATATTCTTTTTCCATGCACGTACCTTACCATCGCTGGAGGTCACCTTGTAGCCTTTGTCTTCCATTTCTGAAATGGACACTAGGTTCTTTTTGAGATTAGGTACATATAACACATCTTGTAGATGAATTGTATTTCCTTGATTCAATTAAAGAGTGAAATTTCTAACACCTTTCTCGTGATATTTTGTATTATCTCCAAGAACAATTTCTAGGTTGGTTTCCTTCTCTATTAGATCATGGAGAGCTTCTTTGTAACCAGTGAAGTGCCTTGAGGCACCACTATCAATAAGCCAATTTCCCAGCGAGTCTGGGGGAGCAATAGTAGATAGAGTTGCTAGTAGATAATATTCATCTTGCTTATTGTTCATGGTGTTAGATTCATACCTGGAATTTCTTGCCTTCTTGAATGGTTGTCCTCTTCCTTGATTTCTAGCGCTTCTTTTACCTCTTCCTTTCTTCCTGTCATTCCTTTGATTGCCTTGAGAGGGATTTTGATCACCGTCCCAGTGAGAGTCCCTTTTATCAGGGCACTCCCTTGAATAGTGACCTATTTTATTGCAATTATAACACCGTCCTTTTCTTCCACCCTTTGGTCTAACCTTTCCTTTAAATTTAGCCCCAGAATTGTTTCTTCTTTTAGTATGAGAAGAAAAGGCAAAGGGATGACCCTTAAGTATGGGCATTTCTTGTTCTTCCATCCTTGTTTCTTCTTGAATGCATCTGGCCATTAATACCTTGAATCCAGGAATTACCTTGTTGTTGAGGAGAGTAGTCTAGTCTATCGTAGATTTCCTTGGAGGTGTTCAGGTCGAAAATGTAGGCTGCCAAGCGCTTGTCGATAGAGTCCCAAATGATCTTCCTTGCTTTGACTTCTCCCTTTGTCCATTTGTTCCTAGCAGCAATGAATGCGTTTGATGAAGGCTCAATAATTCTCCCTCTCACATGGTCCAACACTTCCTGTTCTTCTAATGTTAGATCGAGAGACATCTTCCATCCGTGGTAGTCAGACTTCTCACGGAGTTTGTCTTCAACAGGGAAGTGTGTTGAGGACCCCATTATTTCTTTCAGATAGCCTTGCCAACCTTCTCTTTGGTGAATTCTCTTACTCTTGCTTGGGGTTTGTCTTCACCTTAGCTCTGATACCATGTTAAATTATGGTATGTTCTATGCTAAGAGTGGTTTACTTATTTTCTTTAATATCATCCACAGATTAGCAATCACATGTCCATAAAGTAAAGTGTAGATAGAACATTAAACGATCAACAGAAAACAAGCCAAGAAAAGAGACACAAGATGTGGCGGCTAGCCAGGGACAAACCCAATATGGGAAAACACTTTGATCAAATCTTCTTTTATCTTCAATAGTTCAATAGAGAGAAATAGTACAAAATCTGATTTCTAAAATTTTATATCAGAAGCAACAAACCCTAGATCAGAAAAGTCAAACTTAGTCAAATGAGTGAAAATTGACCTCCAATATGCTTGGTCATTTTCCATTCAACTTTCCCTTGAACAACCTGAAGAAGCAGCCCTAGAACAACCCCAAAAGTTCAGTCAAAGTGTAGATTTCTGAAGTTGACTACAACCCTAAACTAGGCAGTCAATACCGGTCAAATATGAGGTCAGATCACCTCGATTTTTATGCCAAAAATTGTGGCCTGCCTAGTGTTAGCACCTAAATCCGCCTCAGGCTCAAGGAAGGAAAAATTCAAGGTAACCACAAACCACGCTCAGTCTGGTAGCTAGCCCTACCAGAACAGGAGAGGGCTCTCTCCGGGTCACACTCAGTGAATAGATGAACGAAAAGGACTGAGATGACTTTCAAACGAACTATTTATCTTAAGCTAGTAAGTGGAAATGAATATAAGGAGTGATTTTTGTGAATGACTGTGTTTCTGGGATGTTATGGGACCACTCGACTTCAATGAACAGAGAACTTAACATGAAGGTATAGATTATTTCGTGAGGCAAGGTAGGCTGAAAGCATGGCAATTTAGTTTTAAAATATGGTGGAATGGAAAGATTGATTAAGAAGGTGAAAAGGGCATAGGCGACATGAATCCTTTTCAACAGAAGAATGAACACTGTATATGAAATTTTCCCACAGGTAGAGCAATAAAATTGAATTCTACCTGATCTCACTCGAACAATTTCACCATAAATGAATACGAAAGGAAACTATGGAACATAACAAAGAAATGGAGAGATTGATTAAGAAGGTGAAAAGGGCATGGAAAACATGAATCCTTTTCAACAAAAGAATGAAACACTCCACATGAAATTTTCCCACAGGTAGAGAAATAGAATTGAATTCTACCTGATCTCACTCGAAAAACTTCACCAGAAATGAATGGGAAATGAACTATGAAATAGAAAAAGATACATATGAAACATAAGAGACACACTTGCTACACTCACAACCATAGGAATATCATGTAACAGAGCCGCTGCCTTTCATTAATTCTCTATAAAAATATACAGTGCAGAAACAAAGTTTCTTTCCCATAGTCTCCTAGAAGTTACAAGCCAACCCTTTGCAAATAACTTGCTTACAATATATATAATGTGTGCGGAAGAGATAGAATCCCAGGGGTTGGAAAGTTACTCAAATCATTTTGAAATGCAGATGGAGAGCCAACCATCAGCTACAGGTGCAGCGCTCTCAAGCATGACATTTGGATGGGGTGACCCTTTGCATTCCTTTGCCACTTGGATAGATGCCCATCTGGAGAAAAACTCTTTACATGCCACCTTTGGTGCCAAAAAACTGAAGTGTAGATGACCAGGCCCAGTTGGAGAAGTCGCGACCCGAAATTTCGCGAAACAGGAGCAAATTGGCAGTTTTTTCCTCTGTGCGCCATGCCAAATTCTCTGTGCTTCGCGCCACTTTGGAGCCCGTTTTGGGGCACTTTAAGGTGTCCAAAATGTGCCCAATTAGGCTTGTTGGAAATCCTGTCCTATATACTTTCTAACCCCACTAGAATTTCCAAATTTGGTGCTCATTTTTCCCCCCCAAATCTTCATTCTCCCAAGACTGCTTTCTGTGTGTCAAAAAAGTGGCAGAGAGGCCCTTTTTGGATGTTTCTTGACCTTTAGGAGGCCCACATCTTGTCAAAATTTCTTGCCCGGACACCAGTAGTCGTATTTTTCAATGCTAAATCAAAATATGCAAGTTTTTCCTCGATTAGAGCCCTACAATTTTAGCGTCGCGCTAGTAGCGCGGTGTACAGGGAGGAATTTTCTGTTTTGTGTCCAAAAAATTTGCCTGTGACCAAAATTTGCCCAAATTTTTTGAAATTTGGGCTGGAGGTTCCCTATGAAGTGTTGTGTTGTGCCAAGGAAGCCTCAACCAAGATTCGAAACTGATCTTGCTCCTTTTCCGCCTTTGTCGCTTTGCTCAATTTTGCCTTTAGGCTTCTGATTCTTGCTTTGGAGCTCATGTTTCGGGCTTGGTAGTGATGAGTCATGCACCTCAGCATGTCTTTCTCCTTGTTAGCTTTATCCAACCACTGCTTCAAGTGTAGATTGACCCACTCCAACCAAGACTCACGGTCGTTGTTGATCTCTTGCTCCAAGGTAGTGAGCTCGATCCCTGTCTACTGGACAGCTTGCCGATTTTCACAAATGCTTTGCAGCTCCATGATCGTCTATTGGTCCTCAAGTTGTTTGTTTCTCTGCTCCAGATACTTGATGACCCATCTGGCCCTCTCAAAATTGAGTATCAAGTCTTTGATTTCTGCGTCCTGCTCCCGAATAATCATCCTAAGTTTGGCATTCTCTGCCTCTGTCTCTTCATCCGGAATGAGGATGACACTGGTCTCTTGTGCACCTGATGGCCCTTCCTCTTGCACTGGCTCCTTACTCTTACCCTGCTCCTATGGTGCTGATGTCGGAAGTGAGGCCCCTTCCACCCCGGGTGGAGATAACACTCGCTTTGCTGTTGCGAACAATGGTCTACTGCCCTTCTTGTATGTGATGTATATTGGCATGGTGGCAGTCTCATGGCACTCAAAATGATGTGAAGGACCCCCCACCTCATGCTCTGCCTTTGGTACCACCGGTGGAGCGCTGAAGGAATCACGGGAGATGAAGTCCTCCCAAGCAATACCCTGCAATCCTAATTGATGGTCCACCAAAATCTGGATGAGAGAAAAATGATAGACACTATTTAGCTATTGTTGAGGGGTCTTGTGCCACATGAAGTTTTTCATCTTCTCAATGTTGTTGTAAATGAAAAATGGTAGGTTCATCATCTGCACCCGGGTGAAGTGCATGAGCAACCTGATGTGATATGCATAAAGGTGTGAAAACCTCCCCTCGCAACTGAAATAATTCATGATCAATCTCATGAGTGGGGCATACTCATCTCTCAAAAATCTGAATGGAAAAACTCTGGTGAACGGGCTCAAGCAGCTATTCTTGATGTAAGGCTCATAATGATGCCTCTCCACCTTCTTTTTCTTATGCCACTTCTCTCCAATGTTCGATATTCCTGTTGCCACTAATATGGTTTCTGGTGTCAAGGTGAAAGTGACCCCAGCCAGGATAGATTGACCTCCTAGTAGATGAAGTGCAAAAAGGCAGACCAACTCATGATGGACTCTGACATTTGCCACCCTTTGACAAAATTCATAACATGCCAAGTGCTGGAAACAAGACATGGTGAGCGGGCATGCCTGCAGCTTAGTAAGGGTGTTTGGCTCATCTCTAAGATGTCTGCCACTCCGGTGATGTCTCCTATGGGCCCTCTCTCCTGAAGATGTTCCACTGTGGGTCCCCTCCTCATACCCTGATGAATTTTCTGATAACATCACTGCTGCTTGTACCCTGAGTTTTATGCTGCCCTCTGAATCTAATGAAACTGATAGATTCTCTAAGAATATGTCACCAAGTGGACACTAAAACAGGGAGTGTTAGGAGGGGAATGATGAAAGGGAAATAGGGGTTTAAAAGGAGAAACTTATCAGGGTTTTGGGAGCGTTTTTTGGGTATGGTATTGATGGGGTAGTGTTTGAATTTATTTTGGTAGGGTTCAGGTTTAGGAGGAGGGGGAAAAAGGAATATGATTACAGTGGTGTTAGGGTGATGATAAGGGGAAAATGATGCAGGGAAAATGGTGATAGGGGTAGGGTAGGAGAATGCTTTGACAACACCGTTACTGTAGCAAAAACCCTGGGAGCCTGATTTCTTTATGTCTTCTTTTGTTTACTAAAAAAGAACTTTGGCATTAGATTTATACTCATCGAAATCATGGTATTCTTCTCAAGTTTAATGCCAAGAGTGAAGGTAGTTGGTCTACCTCTCAAATTTGATAGGCATTCACAAAATTTTAGGCAAATTGGTGGTTTCTAGGCTTTATATCTCTATGCGTCATGTGCATTTCCCAGTGCGCCGCACGCTCTGAGTGCATCGTGCCAGTGGCATTTTTACACTGTGAACCGGTTCCCAGTGCGCTGCGCCTCCTTGTGTGTGCGTCACGCGCTCAGAATTTCACCATGAATTGCTTGCAGGGATAGGGGAAAGGGTTATTTAGTGGTTTTAGGGTGGGGTTGTTAGGAAAAATGTTCAAGGGGAGATGAGAAAGATGATGAGTGAGGAGACAAGGGTAGTGGAGTGAAACCTTGGTGCTATCATCACATTTTTGCAACCCCAGCCATCGTTTTCTTGGTGATTTTTTTCATGTTTGATCTTATGCTTTTGGGTGACATTTAAACATTTCATAAACACCATATCAATGAAAAAATTGATGGAGAAGAGGTGTCCACAGCCCCTACCTCTTGTTTTGCTAGTCTTCACCAAGACTTGAAGCGGTTTGGCAATTTTTTATGCCCCAGGCTGTGTGCGTCGCGCACCAAGCCCAGTGCGCTACGCGCTGGGTGTGCGTCGTGCCTTTGTAACTTTCCCACTGCGGGCTGGCTGCATGTGTGCCGCGCTCCTTGGTGTATGCGCCACGCCCTCGAAATCCAACTCTCACTCCCTCAAACGCTCACGATTTCGCTTTCTCACCTTTGAAATGCTTTCTCCAAGTCTTGCAAGAGCACAATGGCTTTGATTTGGGAAAAACATGTATTTATAGCCTTGGAGGAGATGGGTTTGATTTTTTCTTCCTTGAAAACCCACTTTCAAATGTTTGTGTTTTTCACTTCTTTCATTGACTTTAAAACAACCTGATTTTAATTTTTCTCTAAAATTTTGGCTCTCATGATGGGATTTTCGGCATTTCTTTGCGGGGACTGTGTGACTGGGCATTTGGCCATAGAAACCATGACTGCATTTGAAAAATCAACTTGTGCATTTTTGGAAAATTTGGTCATAAATGACCTTGTTTGAATTTTCTTCAAAACAGAGTTTTGAAGAAGAGTTGATGTCTCTTCAGCTGATGATGAAGCTTTTTGGACCATAGCTGTATAAGGTCTTCCCCTCGCCTACATGGCTTGTTCTAGACATGTTTTTTCACAGACCAATTTGAGGGTTTCCTAGACACAATCATAAAAAATGACTTTGTCCTGTAATATGACCAGACCTTGACTATCATGAATTTCAGTGATTATGGACCAAGACCTGAACCAGCAGGGGCCAAACATGAGGGAAACTGACTAGCAAGACTTTCTCCGTCAAATCATGGCATTCCCTAGCGAAATGCAAACTGGAAGAGTGGAGCGGGACACCTAATCATGAAATGCATAAAGCGGTTTGATCCCTGACGGAGGACTCGACCAGACTGACTCTAACATTGGCTCGAATGGGGGATGGTAGCTCCTTGGAGGTGCCAAGAATAGCAGATATCTAGAGGAGCTAGATAGTGCCTTTTGTCCGTTGGGCTATGGAGTCATAATCTTGATAAACAATACAAGACTTTGACTTATTTATAAAACTGAAAGACCAAAAGACTGACTCAAACGTGACATTAAAATAACTCAAAAACTAACTTTACAAACTGAAACCAAATTGAAATAAAAACGATATTTACAATGACAATGGAAGCAGTGTTCATAGATCAACAGTGATACCGCTTGAGCATTCAACCATTGATCGGCCCTCCAAGACAATCTCCTCCGTTCATTTCCTTCAGAAGAAAGGTGTTTTGACCGCTATATGCTACGATCTTGAAAGGACCTTTCCACAGATTTTCAAACTTTCCATGATTGCCTTTCTCCTCGTTTCTGGCATCCCACTTCAGCACTACATCATCCACCTGAAATCTATCCATCTTTGCCTTTCTATCATAAATTTTCATAATTTTCTCCTGCAATTTGGATGTGTTCTTGAAGACTTCTTCTCTGGTCTGCTGCAAGTGGACCATTTGATTCAGCCTCCTTTGCATGGGATCTTCTTCACTGCCGGCCTCCTGAAGAAGTCTGACAACCGGGGCAGCGAGAGAGGAAGGAAATACCATATCAACTCCATAAACTAGTTCAAATGGTGATGTACCTATGGACTTCTTATGGCTTACCCGATCTGCCCAAAGCGCATTTACCAGCCTTTTATGCCAGTTCTTCTTGTTCATTTCCAGCAGCTTCTTGATTATGTTGACCAATGACTTGTTTGAGGACTCTACTACTCCATTGCCTTGCGAATGATAGGCAGTTGAATGACCCAAGATAATGTGATATTTATGACAAAATTCTACCATCCGCTTTGACTTGAATGCTGTTGCGTTATCGGTGATCAGCTTGTTCGGACAACCAAAGCGAGACAAGATGTTATTTTCGAGGAATGAAATGATCACCGCATCTGTGGCCTGTCTGGTGGGGATCGCCTCAATCCATTTTCTGAAGTAATATGTGGCTGTGAGGATCCATTTATGCTGTTCGGAAGAAGCGGGGTGTATTTCGCCAATGAAATCCAACCCCCATTGCTGAAAAGGGGCGCTCACCTCTATGGGCTTGAGTGGTAAGGGCTGTAACTTTTGCTTTCCTTCGAAAACTTGGCACTTGTGACAGTGCTTGACCATCTTATATACATCAGCAAATAAAGTCAGCCAATAGTATCCTGCTCTCAGAATTTTGTTCGTCGTTGACTTCCAAAAGAGGTGACCTCCACAGTCTCCTTGATGGCAGTCCTCCATGACTTGCTTTGCTTCCTCTTCCACCAAACAATTTAACAAAACTCCACCGGGGTCTTTCCAATACAGTGCTGAATTAAGAATGCAGAACTTGGCAGCCTTCAACTTAAGTGTTCTCACTTTGTTCCTAGTCATGCCGGGCAGAGGTGACAAATTTTTGAGTACATATATGATATCAGAATACCATGGAGAATGAGCGAACATTTCAGATATCTGAATTGGCGTTTCTTCATCATTTTCATCAGATAAAGCAGCAATCAGATTTATGTCCAACACATGCAAATTTGATTCAGCCATTAGATTTGCCAACCCCTGTCCTTTCACTAGCTTTGTGGGCTTTATCTCCACATCGTATTCTAGCAAGGCTGTAATCCATTTGCCTCTTCTCCCTTCTGGATCGGTCTGCACTAAAACATCTTTTACAACAGTATTAGGAACATAGCCCAGAATGTGAGAATGTAGGATATATACCCGGAAATAATTCAATGCCTTCACCAATGCCAGGGCTTGCTTCTCAATGATGTTGTACTTCAAAGCTGCATCCCTTATAGCCCTGCTGAAAAATACAATGGGTCTTTCATGACCCTCTCTCTTCTGCAATAATACTGCTGCCATAGTATGCTCTGAAGCAAAAGAAAACACTATGAAATCCTAAGTATAGTCCGGTCTTACTAGAACTGGTGCTGAGGAAAGAACCAATTTGACTGAATTGAAAGATTTTATAGCCTCATCCATCCATTTCACCTGGCTATCCTTCTTAAGCATGTTGGTCATTTCTTTCAAGTGTTCTTCAAGATTAGGCACAAAACGATGCAGAAAATTCATCTTACTATTGAATGATTGTATTTCATTTTTGTTCCTGGGCAAATCGATTTGCTGAATTGCTTGCACATGTGCTGGGTCTATACGAATGCCATCTTTTGAAATGATGTGCCCAAGTAATTTGCCTTCCTCCATGGCGAACAAGCTCTTCTTAGGATTCAACGATAGACCATATTTCCTGCATTTTTGAAAGACAATTTTTAGATGATGCATGTGTTCTTCATCAGACTTTGAAAACACCGTCAAGTCATCCAAGTACACCACCAAAAACACCTCCTTCTCATTCGCAAACGCCAAGTCCATTGCCCGCTGAAATGTGGCACCTGCATTCTTTAAACCGAATGGCATTTTGGCATAGTGAAAGGTTCCCCATGGAGTGGTGAATCTTATCTTGTCTCTATCATCTTCATGGACGGAAATTTGGTTATATCCGGAATAACCATCAAGTAGCGACATACGAGATGCCCACACTACTCGCTGAAGTATATGGTCCATCTTGGGAAATGGATAGTTGTCCTTCAATGAGACTTTATTTAGATTTCTGAAATCAATGCATAGGCGGATCTCACCGGTCTTCTTACGTACAGGCACTAAGTTAGATATCCAATCTGAAAATCTGATGGGCACAATGATACCTGATTTGTACAACCTATTTACCTCTTTTTCGATGGATGGCAGCAACTTTGGATTTATCCTCCTTAGCTTTTGTCTAAATGGTTTTTGGTTGGGCTTGATAGGTATTGTGTGCTGAATGATATTTGTATCATAGGTCTCTAAATCATAATAATCCCAAGCAAATACCTCTGCAAATGAAGCCATAAAACTGATATATTTGTCTTTGATCTTCGGCGATAATGCTTTGGACAATTTTACCAACTTTGGATTGGTAGTTGTGCCGATGTTGACCTCTTCTACACCCTTCTCTGTCGGCTGCAATGTTGGCTTGCGGGCTACATCATCCTGATCAAAAAGTTCTTCTAGAGATATCAAGCCTTTAGGAATGATGTTATTCTTCAGCTACAATACGTCCATTTGATTGATCTTCACTTCATCTGTACCATTCCCTTTGTCCTCATCATTTTCCACATCGATTGAGGCTTCTTTGAACTTGCCTTTGTTGAGCAAAAAATCTTTAATCTCCTCATCATCTTGAAACACTTGCCAATGTCGTTGATTGTCTGGAATGGTTGGACGGTGCTTAACATGGATTTCAAATTTATTGTTGGAGTTCATGGGGATCTTCAAGCTGCTCACTGCCTTGGCAAGAGCATCAACAATACTATTTTGTATACGAGGCACACATGTCAAGGTGTATTCTAAAAATAACTTCAAGATGTCTAAAACTGCATTACGATAGGCCCGCATCCTAGGATCTTTTGCTTGATACTCACCTCTGACCTGTTTTATTACCAACTCAGAGTCGCCATATATCAAAATCCTTTTTGCATTTAGCTTTCTAAGAATCTTCAGGCTAGCAATCAGAGCTTCATATTCAGCTTCATTATTTGAACATTCAAAGGCTAGCTTGTAAGAGCAAACTCTCACGCTGCTAGGCACTTTGTTTGGGGTGGAGAAAGGTCTGCGTACCCAAATACCAATACCGGCGCCATCATTCCCTACTACTCCATCGAAATCCATGGTCCACAAGCCTTCTTCCTCCTCTTGTAAATGCTGAAAATCTGTTTGTCGTGCCTTGTCTGCCTGCTGTCCATCGTTTTCAGCCGATTGCCCAATATTTTGCTGCTTTTCTTGTCCTTCTTTCTTCAATATTTCTTTGAAATTTTCTGTTATTTCCAGAATGTCATCTGCTTCTACCATCTAACTATCTATCTCATTTAAACTATCTGAAAACAAAAC
>APFE031038795.1:0-23992 GCA_000404065.3 Pinus taeda
GGCTTCTTCCGACATGGAAGATACATCTCCTGTATTGAGTGGAATTCCCGTTATGTCGAGTATTGAGACTCCCATCCCGGCTACATCCCCGGTTATCTCTACGCCCTACACTGTTACACCTCTTGGTATCACAGTGCCGACGCGCTATAGATCTCTAAGGGATGCTATGGGCTCTGCGAGTTCCTCTTCTATGTGGGATAACAACATTGTTCCCACTACGGGACCTTTTGTTTCCCAGGTTCACCATACCACCGTCACATTAGTTCCAACCAACCCGACCGTTTGTGTCGCATCATCGACTCCAGTTGCTAGTGTCGTTACGGCATCTTCCGTCGTAACTACTGTTGCCAACCCATCCCGAGGTCCGGTACGTAGTGGTCAATCAGCACATGCTGCTAGAGTTGTTCATCCTGCAAGCGGTGCCCAACCTTCTTCTGATGCCATTTCAGCAGGGGGGGCATATTCTCAGTACTTGCATGCTATCCAAAATTCAAGCGGGCAAGGCCCTTATTATGATCCTGTCAATCAATATTTGTATACCTCCTTGCTAGCTGAACCCGCTGTTGAGGGTACAGTCCCGTTGAATGTGGCTTGGGGTACCACCGGTTATGGTGGTGGCCAATTCCGTCCGGGTCAAGGGCAGCCATCCCAAGGACCATCATACCAAGGTCAACCGTCCTACTCGCAGCCTAATCATGGGCAGCAGTATTATGGCCAGACCTATCCAGGGCAACCTGGAGGCCCACAAGGACAACCCTTTCAGGGACAACCTTCAGCCTCTGTTGGTCCATCTTATACATATCTTGGGCAACCTTCTGGAAACCCGGGACAACCTTATGCTCAACAAGGACAACCTGGACCCTAGCAGGTATACCCTTCGGGTCAACCCTATGGGAACCCGGGACAACCTTACGCGCAGCAAGGACAACCCGGAAACCAGCAAGGCTACCCTTCTGGGCAAAGTGGCCATCCTTACGTGCAGCAAGGCCAGCCCACTGCTCAGCCTAGTCAGCCATCTGGTCTACAAGGACAACCTTTGGTTGTGCAAAGACAACCAAACGCCCAGCAAGCTCAACCTTCTGGGCAAGTAGGTCTGTCTCAGATCCAACTAGGACAACCTTCCGGCCAGATGGCCCAACCTCAGTCTTCGCAAGGATATCTCTCTGGGGCGGCTCAACCGGGCATGCAAATGGTTCCTTCTTCTCAGGCTCAACCCGGTTACCAACCCCAGAATCAAACTCGTCTCCAACCACAAGGTGGGTACCAATCCCAACCTTCTTATCAGATGTCGCCTGGTTCCCAGGCTCAATATGGAGCTCAGCAACCGTACGGATACCAGCAACCCCAGGGGAAAAATCAATTTGCCCCTTATCAAAATTTCCAACAGCCGCAGGTCACCCCCTATCGAAATTATCAACAACCTGCAGGATAGTTTGGTAACCAATGGGGCCCTGGGGGGCAGAACCAGTATCAACCATCTGATTATGGACATAACCCTTATGGACAAAGTTCCTATGGACAGGGTCCGTTTGGACCTGGTCCGTCTGGACAAGGTCAGTGGGGGCAACCAGCAACTGGATGGAACTCTGGCCCTACCTCATATCCACAGATGTCCTTCAACCCGCAGCTACCATTTCTAGCGACGTTGGAACTGCCCGATGTGTCGAAGTTAACAAATGATCCTATTTTGCATAATCCACAATGGCCACCAATTCCAACTAAAATACCCGGCGACTGTCCCAAATTCGACGAAAAAGCCAGAGAGGATCCTCAAGCCCATGTAATGAATTATCACCTATGGTGTTCATCTAATTCATGGCTTGATGATTCGATTCGACTTCGCCTATTCCAAAGGACTCTCACCGGCTCCGCCGCTAAATGGTATATTGAGTTGACCCGTGCATCTTTTCAATATTTTAATTCATTGGCTATGGCATTCCTTACTCATTATCAGCTACCCATTCGGTACGAGACAGGGACCCATCTCCTTACATCTCTCAAGCATGATATGGCTACGCACATCTCCGATCATATACATGAATGGAGAAGGCATCGCCGGTTGATCAAGTTTTGGATTCCTGATTAACTCCTCACTGATTGGTTCAGGACTTCCTTTGTCCCTAAGATTGCATGGGACATTGCTATGGGAGCCTGCGTGACTGAAGAGAAATCGATCGCGCGTGCTCAGTACCTTGACTTAGTTTACTCTCAGTCAGGTACTTTGTATGAGTATTTTCCTGATGCCCCAAGACCCGGTACATCCAAGGCTCCACCGAAGCCATCTGTTGATGGAGTTATTGGCTCTGTGAATCCATCGTCCAAAAAATCATCCTCGAACCTTGGGAAGCAAAAGTCGGATGCTTCTAACGAAAACACTTCTCAGGGTGGTTCAAATTCTGGAAGTACTTCCAAGGTTAACGTCGTCCAGTCCACCACGGTGAGTAAGGCCTCGAAAGGAAAGAAAAAGGGGAAAGCAAAGAATAAGTCTGAACAACCTAAACAAGATTCCTCCAAACCTCCATCCGAGGAAGGAGCTAAGCACAAACCCAAATATCCTTGTCTCATCTGTGAGGAGGATCACTACACTAAAGACTGCCCGAGGCGGTCCGAGGTTAGTCGTTTGTTGAAAGACGCTACTGGGATTCCTGCGGTTCTTAAAGAACCTTTCCCCTCTCAACAGACTCAAATGGTGGCTGATCCATCTTCTTCTCTCTTTGGTTCCCAAGTCTTCATGGCTGGATCCATTCCCGTTCATGTAACGAATCGAACAAAGGAGTATTTGTCATCCACCAGGAAGGAGCCCAAGGTTCCCTCAAGCACTCCTTCATCCAGCTCTGGTCCGCTCCATATCGAGAGACCAAGTACTGAGACGACCATCCGACCCCCTCCCAAAGGAGTACTCAGGAGTTCATCTTACAACCCAAATGCTCGTGCTGCTCAACACTACAGCATAGTTGAGGACTTAGCTCAGGCTCCGTCGGCTATGTCCGCCTTAGAAGTTCTCCAGAGTTGCCCCCCTCAGAGGAAGTCCCTGCTATCGGCCATCGGTGGCATCGACCCGGCAGATTCGGATCTGATTACCTTTGATCTTGAGAGCCATGTCCCAAGGCTGCCTCATCAAATCGCTTTTCTTATACAAGTCATCATCAATTCAAAAACAATCCATCGTATAGTTATTGATGAGGGCACGTCAACTTGCATCATGTCTATTGCTTTTTGGAAAGCGATCGAGTCTCCGACTCTGAGCCAGTCTCCTACGACATTGGAAGCTTTTGATGGGAGAGAATCTCGTCCCTATGGTATTCTTCAACGATTGCCAATTACTTTAGAAGGAAAAAACATTGAAGTAGAAGTTGAGTTCGTTGAGGCAAATCTTACTTACAACCTCCTTCTGGGCCGGAGTTGGACGTATGCCATGTGTGCCGTGGCTTCATCCCTCTTCTGTGTCATCCGTTTCCCTCACTAAGGGAAAATTGTCACGGTATACTAGCTCTCCTTCTTCGCTTCTTCTTCTGAAGGAAATGTGTCCTTCGTGGAGCATACCTCCATCCCTTTTGAGAGTGTGGGAGCCGGGCTCTTCAAAGATCCCGACCTCATGGGTGTTTTCTCCCTCCCACCTCCCAACCTCGCCTCTATCAGTGTGATTTTGGTTCGTTTTGATCCCTGGGTCCTCCCCCCCATCGACCAGATAGAATCGTGGGGCGAGGAGATTCCGTTGAGTCCCGCTGAGCTCAACTACATCGAAATCACTGCTGTATCGGCTCCTCCTGCTGAACCCGCTTCTTTAAGCGGAGCTCTTGACTCATACGACTATTCCCCTTGGCTTGGAGAATGCGCCTCCTCGGATCCATTAAAGGAAATATTTCCTTCCGACAAGCCATCATAGAGACCATGTCTCTCGAGGAACCTCCGTGGTCCCATCTTCACCACCATTCCTCGTTTCTCCCTACCCTCTGGGAAACGTTGGCTTGTCTCGAGCGGTTTGCTCCGTGTCTCCCTTCACAACCTCTTCAGACGCCTATTCAGATCTATCAAGTATCATCTGAAGGGAATTTGGGGAACATTACGCAGACCCAACCTATCGACATCTCTATCAAACCAGGGATTGTCGAGAACATCTATATAGGAGTCACTTGCACTCATGAGGAGATTCAAATCTACATAACGCTTTTTCGTGAGTTCCATGACGTTTTTGCATGGTCTTATGAAGAGATGTCTGGCATTGATCCAAACATTGTAGTGCATGAGATACCTATGTATCCAGGAGCCAAACCTGTTCGTTAGTGTTTACGCCCTGTGCACCCCCGTAAGGCCACAGCTATCAAAGCAGAAGTTGAAACAATTCTTAAACCTGGCTTTATTTACCCTATCCCACTCACAGATTGGGTCTCAAACATTGTCCCTGTAGATAAAAAGCAGGGTACTATTTGTGTCTGTGTCGATTATCGCGATATTAACCGAGCGTGCCCGAAAGATAACTACCCCACACCTTTCATTGACCAACTCATTGATGAGTGTGCGGGGAGTGAAATATATTCATTTATGGATGGATTTTCTGGCTACAACTAGATTAATATCGCGCCCGCTGATCAACACAAGATGGCCTTTATCTGTCCGTGGGGTACTTTCACTTACAAAAAGCTCCATTTCGGTCTCAAGAATGCTGGTGCCACTTTTCAACGTGCGATGTCTTACGCCTTTCACGACATCCGGCACATCGTACAGCCTTATATGGATGACCTTCCCGCTCATTCGGCTAAGCGCCCAGACCACCCGTCACATCTCCGCGAGATTTTTCTTCGCTATCGACACTACAATATCTGACTGAACCCGCATAAATGTGTCTTCTGCGTAGAATCTAGCCGATTTCTCGGGTTTATCGTCTCCCGAGAGGGCATCTGTTTGGATCCCCTTAAAGTCAAAGCCATTTTGAATCTTCCTCCCCCTGCTTCTTTGCGGCAACTGCAGAGTCTGCAGGGTAAAGTTAACTTCTTACGACGATTTATCCTGAATTATGCCGAAGTGGCAAAGGGTTTCACGCGGTTACTCAAGCACGACACCCCATTTCGATGGGATGCCATAGTTGAGGAGTCTTTTGCACATCTTAAAACTCTTCTAGTTTTCGCCCCTTTGTTGCGGCCCCCGAATTATCATCACGATTATACGTCATATTTGGCCACTGCTGATACCACCATCGGTATGGTTCTGGTTCAGGATGACAACAATGCATCGAACATGTTATTTACTACCTTAGCCGCAACTTGTTAGATACGGAAACTCAATATGCTTATGTCGAGAAGTTGGCCCTCGCCATTGTTTGCGCTGTTCAATGATTCCGTCACTACATCTTGTTGCGTACTACGACAGTGATCTCCAATTACAACCCCATGACCTATATTATGTCACGACAATTGCTGGGAGGCAAATACTCGAAGTGGATAGTCATCCTCCAAGAGTTTGACTTGGAATTCACTGCTGCCAAGTCTAAGAAATCACTTGTCTTCGCCGAGCTATTGTGTTCTTTGCCATCCCCTGCTGCCTCCTCTCAGTTAGAGGATTCCATTCCAGACGAAACTCTCTTCCTCATTAGCACCCTTGATCCCTGGTACGGGGATATTATTGTCTATCTGCAGACGTCCTCCTTTCGTCCTGAGACCTCTAAGGATGCTTGTCGACGGATCCGACATCAAGCCCAACCATATCGCATCATTGGGGACACCTTGTACCATCTCGGTGTTGATTCTATTCTTCATCGAAGCTTGACCTTCGAAGAAGCAGAGAGAGTTCTGAATGACTGCCACTCTGGTGCTTGTGGTGGTCACATGTCTGGATATGCCACTGCACAGAAAATCCTCCGTGCTGGCTATTTCTGGCCCTCCATTTTCAAGGATTGCATTCTTGTTGTCTGTTCATGTCATGAGTGCCAGATTTACCAACGGAAGATGCGTGCACCCCCTGCTCTGCTGCACCTCGTTGTAACCGTCGGCCCCTTTGCCAAATGGAGCATCGATTATGTGACCTATAACCCTCGCTCGGTGGGGGGGCATGGGTACATCATCGTTGCTGTTGATTATTTCACGAAATGGGCCGAGGCGATGCCTACATTGTCAGAAGACAGTCACACCGCGGTGCAGTTCTTGTTCAATCATGTTATTTCGCGGTTCAGAATACCCCAAGCCATCATCACTGATCACGGAAAACATTTTCGTAATCACATGATGACCGAGTTAACAACCCAGTTGGGCCTTAGGCATGATAGTTCGACCGCAGGCAAACGGTCAAGTGGAAGCCGTGAACAAGATTTTGGTCACGATGCTTCAAAGAACTGTTGGCATGCATAAGTCCAATTGGCATTTGATGTTGTTCTCCGCTTTGTCGGCCTACCATACCTCCGTGAAGGACACCACCAGTTTCACTCCTTTTCAGTTAGTTTACGGACTGGAGGCGACCCTTCCTATTGAGTGTGAGATTCCTTCATTGAAGATAGTCGTCGAGTTACTCCCTGATACTACTCTAGTAGAAGAGCGCCTTCTTTACTTAGAACGGCTGGATGAGACCCGTCGTCTAGCCTCCCTAGCTATTGAAGCTCAGAAGAAGCGAGTGAAATCTCACTTCGATAACGCTGTTAACCCCTGCTCTTTCATTGAGGGAGACCTAGTATTGCTCTATGATCAAGCTAACGATAAGCTGGGGGCAAGAAAACTCGAGCCTATGTGGCATGGGCCCTATATTGTGAAAAGAGTTTTACAAAAAGGTGCCTACGAGCTTGTAGATTATGAAGGTAATCCCCTGGATAGGCCCCGAAACAGGCTTTATCTCAAAAAATATTATGCATGAGTCCAGGCACTCTCTCTTTTTGTACATACGTATGCTTTCAGCAGTGTGTTGTGTGTGCGTGTTTGTTTAGTTTTTATTTTGGTATGTCGGCATGATTGCTGCTTATTGTGTCTTTTGCTTCTTGAACAGATGTCTGGATCGCCTTACGTTGGTTTCGCTGATGGTGCTTCCTGCAGTACTCGCAACTTGTCATCTGCGGCATGGGTGATCTACAATCCTCATGGTGAGTTAGTAGATATTCAACGAGTTTTTCTGGGTTGTACAACGAACAATGTTGTTGAATATAGTGTTGTGATTGAATTATTAGCTGAAGCAATTAACCTTGGCATTCGCACATTGGTTGTAAACTTGGATTCTCAACTTGTAGTCCACCAACTCAACGGACGTTATTCCGTCAGAGATCATCGGATTTAAAGTTATATTTACGTGTTAAGTTATTAGAAAGGGATTTTGATTTCATTACTTATCAACATATTCCAAGATGACTTAATACGTTAACCGATGCATTAGCTAATTATGTATTGGACAGATGTGCTCTCTATAAGTCACAACCACTCATGCCACCCGCCTTAAAAGGCGGTGCATCCTAGGTTCTACCCCCACTGTATGGATCTGAGACACTATGGGGACCTCCTCTATCCCCTGGTAATCTGGTATCCCAATCAGCAAGCCCTCGAGGTTCCACATCATGGTCTCCATCGTGTCATCTCCCAGAGGAGCCATGGCTAAAGCTCAATGCCCTGTGCATCCCTCCGCGCCTCCTGGGCCAAGCCAAGGGGTCTCGCCGATCCCACATCTACATACCATAGCGTTTGTCATTAAGATGTGTACATGAAAAAATCAAAAACATCATAATAAAAAAAAAAAAATGAGATCAAGTGTCTTACCACCGTCATCCCACTGCTCTCCAACAAGCAGTGGCATGTCTGGATCTCCACGGAAGTCTATCCCGACATATGTCCAGTCCTCCACAAAATAGTCTGCCTCTCCAACCACTCTCGGAAGTATACTCCCCATGCCACTGGTTGACCGCCACCTCCTCGTGGCATGACTTGGCCCCATTGTGTGGCCCTCGTCTCTCGAGGTCCCCTAGGTCGGTCCAAGACCATTTCCTATAACTGTAATGCCGGTACTCGCTCCAGCATGAGCGGGACTAAGATCGACCCGTAACCAAACTGCTTCGACTCACCTCGACGGCAGTTGGTCAGTTGTCTCTTCATGCTTGTTGTTACTGCTGCTACTCAGTTGAATATGGGAGGATTCAAGCATTCGAGAGCCAATCGGAGATGGGCCTTCGAGGCCTCGTGATTGGCCAAGGAGCCCGCTGCCTGAGTCACCATGAAGAGTATAGTCTGAAGGACGATGTCCTCCACTGTAGGAATTGCCACCTTCCCACTCTGTGTCTTGCGTGCCCGTGGGCACACCTGGGCCATCAACATGTCTAGAGTATCACCGGTGGGTTGTTGCCCCTCCAGAATAGGAATCTCACCTTGGCGTGACAACCTGGTCAAGAAATAGATATCAGTATAATCAAACTCGATATCGTGGCCTCGGATCACAAATTTCCCATCAGTGGGATTCCAGGCCCTGATTAAGAACTCCGGAAGGTCAGGCTGTGCTCGCAGGCGCAGGGTTAGGAAGAATTTGAGCAACCCACATGCCCGCATTGCATTTCGGCACCCAGCATTGACAAAAGCCGCTATATCCTCGTTATCATGAGCACGTTCTTGCCAAACGAACGCCATTATACCCTGCATAGTCAAAAAATCTCATTAGGGCCCTGTTCATAAAATTTCATATGTCCATTTATTAAAAATTTTGTTGCACGGCGTCAACACGACTGTTTTTAAAATAGTCGCGCTGATAATGGCGCCCTGTGTTGATTTTTACCGGGTCAGCGTGGAAGCACATCACTTTTCCGCGCTGATCTGGGAGTGGTTAGTGGAAATATTTATCGATCAACGCGGACCTGATAGGGAAATCCGCACTGACTGAGAGCGGAATGGACTTCAAAAAATCCGCCCAAACCACCACTTCCCACCGTTAGAATGCAGTAAAAAGACTTCAAAATGGAGCGTAAGGGGAGATGAACCTACCTAGTACAGGCTACAGGACCTTCAATGCTCGTACGGGGTGGAATTTGGCTTGTCAACCTCACAGCTCCAAAGCTCCAAATGGTAACAATGGTTAAAAAATTTGGTTTACCCTCCTATTTATGGTAAATTTTGAAAAATTATATATTATTTTTATCCATATGGGTTTTTTATGGTGGTTTTTTACCATAGGCTTGGTTCCAATATAGTTTTACTATGTTTTTATGCATTCTATCTATATTATTCGAACAGGTTTATGCGTGCAGTGTTCCTTGTGCAGATTATCATGTTGGTGGAAATACGATAGTTCTATATGCACTTGGCTCCAAAACGTCGGCTTTAAGCTCTTTTTCAACATGAAATAAGAAAAGATAGCCGAGTCTCCCTCTCAACTCGTTAAAATAAATGAGAGGCGGTCGTCTTTTAAAGCTCTTTTTTCGACCGTTTAAACTTAAAAAAGATCGCCGGATTTTTGTCGTTTCAAATTCGTTAATGGTCACGAAGCGACGTGGTTTTGATCACTTTTTTACTTTTTCGGGTCAAAGTCACTACTTACGAAAAGTACTCCGCGGTCGTAATGGTCGGGCGGTTCTTTCGAGCATAGTTTTATACTTTTTCGGGCTCGAGAGACACAACTTTACGAAAAAGGACACCCCTGGAGTTTCCTTTTCGCTGTCTTTTCAAACTCTCTAAATATGAAAATACGCCGAGTTTTTCCTTTGTCAGACTCGTTAAAACTCTAACGACATCGGGTTTCATCGTGATGACGCATCTCAAGCATATGTTATCCCCGTCAAGCTTGCCATCCAAAAATAACCGGGGTACTCGCCAGAAATGGTGGGGGAATAAAGGAATCGTAATCATCATCGTGTCGGTAGTATGTCGCACTTGAACATGGCACTTGTCTGCATTCGTGTCTAGGTAGGGACATCTCATCTTGTTTCACACTTGCCTCCGTGGGTTTGGGTTATCCTGTTTGACCATTCATCTGCTCTTCGTCTTTTCAGTATGACCCCTGATCATTTGACATCAAATACTGCCAAATCGGCTGTCGTGCTGCCGATATGTTCAAGAGAAGTTGGCCTCTGCAGAATACTCAAGCTCCCTTTGATATCTCACAAAAAAAAAAATTGTCCCTCTCTGTCTCGTGTCGATGATGTGGGAAACATTATGGCCCACCTTCGATCAAGATCACTTCCTGTCGACTTCAGCTCATTATCCAGGAAGATGACCTAGAGACTCCCTTCTGGTACCTTGGAGCCTACATGCCTCAATGGCAGGTTCTTCGTGTTCGACGCGAGGTTTTCATCATTGGCCTCCGATCGGATGATTCTACGGGTGTTCGACACCGGCTCACTGATTCACACGCTGTGGATTGTACCTATAGTACCTTGAGGACCATCGTCATTATTGGTGGCACCTCTCGCGTCTGTTAACAGTTTTCATCATTGACTGGTAAGATGATGTTCTCGCATGTTCGACTTCGACTCCTATATTCGCATGCTTGAACTTGTACTTTTTTCGGGTCGAGTTGGAGTGCAAGACCCCAGATTTTTCATATTGAGATCCGGGCTACATTTTGTGGATTATTATAATCACTACATGACTCATTCATTGGATGGCTGTGACCATGCCTGAGTCCATTCATTGATCCTCATCGGATGGCTGCGTCCATACCTAGGATCTAGATTTTTATGTACTCTATTATGGATGGCTGCGCCCATGCCATGTACATCATGTATTTGAGCTATCAGTTGTACCGCGTGCAGGTTCTTCTTGGTGGTGTTCCAGTTCGGCCAATTCCGTAAAGCATTTCACCCCTCCCACTCTCTCGGGCTTCATGCTTTAGGGGGCATCTGTTACATAGTAATTTGTCACTGTCTCCCTGTCAGTCCTGATACTGTGTCATGAGATCAAATTAACCATGCTCATGCTCTCTGATGTGGCCAAATAACCCACTTTTCCAAATTTTCCTCTATCATCGTGACTGTTGTAAAAATAAACGCGCTGATGAGCGCTCCTAAATAGACTCAATGCGCTGCCAGCGCGGAAGCACACAACTTTCCTGCGCTGGTCGAATTTCATGTGACAGCGGGCGTTGTTCCTTATATCTCATCGCACTGATATGACTTTCCTTGTTATTCAGCAGTAATGACAGCGCTCCAGTGCAGTTATGTACCCGCGATGATCCAGTTTGGGCGAGTTTGTTCTAACAGCTAGCCTTCCATATGACTCCAGACCTGGTTGTTGGCCTTGTAAATGTCGCCCTCCCTTCTCTGGCATGTTTGTTTCTTCATTTGAGCCACCTTCCTTGGAGATAAGCTCATCCTCACACCATTCATGGAGACTCCTTCTCCTATTTAAGCCTCCACCATTGCCATGAGCTACTAGTTTTTGTAATTGATTGTGTTTAGAGCATTGCTGATAGTATTGTAAGCTTGATAGGCAGCTGGTGTGATAAGTGTGGGATTGCTATAGTGCTTAAGGAAGGTTGTGAAGTGTTTCCATCTTGTGTAAACTTGTGTGAGAGAGAGAGTTGTCTTAGGATATCCATTTTCAAGGGTGAATGCTTGAAGGACTTGCTGGCTGGACCCAACCAAAGGAGGATTTGACATCAGAACTTGGTTGTATTCTCTTTTGTTTTATCAATAATAATAGACGACTATCATTATGGTTCCACTCATGTGTCTTTGATTGTGTTTAGAGCATTACTGATAGTATTGTAAGCTTGATAGGCAGCTGCTGTGATAAGTGTGGGATTGCTATAGTGCTTAAGGAAGGTTGTGAAGTGTTTCCATCTTGTGTAAACTTGTGTGAGAGAGAGATTTGTCTTAGGATATCCACTTTCAAGGGTGAATGCTTGAAGGACTTGCTGGCTGGACCCAACCAAAGGAGGATTTGACGTCAGAACTTGGTTGTATTCTCTTTTGTTTTATCAATAATAATAGACGACTATCATTATGGTTCCACTCATGTGTCTTTGATTATGATGTTTGAGTTGTATCTTTTCTGACCGGTACATAGTTGCATTTCCTGGATTTTATGCTTGTATTTGTCTTGTCCTTTGCTTGTGCAGGTATATGTTCATGGAGATTGTGAGGATTGCGACCAGCTAAAGCAAAAGAACGGAAGCGACAACCCTTCTATGAATATTAGCGTTAGATTCAAGGTAGGCTCTCATCTTGGCCTTTATTTTGCAATTAGGAACCTGCGTGTTAGTTTTGTTTGATTGTTGCTAGACCTCAGTTAGGCTAGTGGGATCGCCTTTGTCCGCAGATGGGATTTACCTATACAACAAGTAGCATTGGATGCACCTGGTGTCTATTTATAAGTTTGCAGGCATGGGGCATCTAGAAGCACATGATAAATGTATCCAGATTGGGTGTAAATAAGCTACAACTGTTGAGCTTTAGTAATGGCTTATTCCTCGTTATGTGGGGATGACTTTGCCAAGTCTTTGAAGATTTCCGATGTGAGGGATCTCAAAAACAAGTCCAAGAGGACTTTATCCTTAAACTAAACTTTACACAAGCTATGAAGTTTCTTCCATTCATGTATATGATCTGATATGTGTTTAGCGAGTGTTTTTTTTTGAATTGGGTGAGGAGTTCTAGGCCCAAATCATGGCGAACTAGGAGCTAGAAGAAGGTATGGAAAGTTGTAGCTAGTGAGCTAACGTTTTCGTGTGACGTAGAAGGCTAGTCAACGTAACATTTCATTGTAGCTCCAGTAAGGGTGCATTGAAATAGTCATAATCTAATGGTATCATCAGTGATACTATTAGATGAACACCAATGGTGAAACGTCATGACATGGTTTCTTAGGTCTTTGCCCTAGATGCCTTCAAACTTTGGAATGTACAAAGGGATCTTAGTGGGGATAATTGGCCAATTTTGACCATGGGCAATTGAGTCATTGGTTAGCTTGCTTAAATTCGGTAGGTTTAAAGAAGCTAAGAATGGGATATGCAAGTTATTCGCCATTGTGAAACAATTTTGGATAGCTATATGCATAGGGGTCCTTTGTAGGGAAGTCTCAAGAGAACTACCTTGATGGGTGTCTCATGGATAGTCTGGAGGAGTGGTGTATGGGCTCCTAAAAAGGGTAGCATGTGGTGACCCTTTTGGGGTGGTGAAGGGTGTACTTTGATCGGGAGGGGCCCCGAGCAAAGATGCACCAATAAAGGAAGATCCAATAATGGTGGTTGCATGATGTCATGTACACCTAAAATGGCGGGGGTCTTAGCACACCCCCCAGTAATGGGGGGAGGTTTAAAAAATGTCTATATTGACAAGGAGTTGTGGGGTCACGTATGGTGTCAATTAGATTGTGTTCTACCTTGTGTATGGTTAGGGAAGGAAATAAATATCAATGAAATAATATCACATACATAAAACAAAAGTGAAAATATAAATGGTTACTTTCCTTTTAAAATTAAGTTATGTGATAAATCAAATAAAAAATGGTTTTTGTTTGTTGCGTATGTGATAAAAAAATCCTATGTAGACCTAACTGTCCATACCACTCTCAAAGTAATTGGGCCTTGCGAATACATCTTATGATGGGTCCTAGGGTAACGTCTCAAAAGAACTAGCGACACCTTCTAGCAGCCGAAGAATCAACCAAGGTAATGGAAATGAGTCCCAAGTGATAATTTCACCATCACCTATAAGGAAAGGATACCCTAGATTTTGGCCACTAAGGTACCTTCATCCCATGTGAGAATTTGATTCTTTAGCTTCTTGGTTTTCAATTAATAGTACCGAGCACTAGATGGGTCAAGTATCCCCAAAGAGTACATCACACACTGGACCTAAGCCGAAATCCCTTTGAATCGAGTCTCTGCCATGCTCAGGTATTCTTTTCCATGGGATGATTGAAGGATTTTAAGCTCTGGAAAAAGTCAACAACTATGTTTCAAAGGTGTAACATGACCATGGCGTCTTATGGGATGCCTACCACCAATGGTCCTAACCTTCACTATAAAAAAATTTGTGGCCCTTGTGGAGAAACTTAGTTGGTTCAAGTTATGGTTGTTTTTAAGGAGTCTTAATTCACTTATGGTGTAATTTTGTAAGAAAAACTAAACTAAGTACACAAAGCTTCAGAAATTGGATGGCTTATAGTACAAAGCTTATGGAATCTTAGTGTGTGATGCAAGTGAGCACACAAAGTGTGGTAAGAAGTGGATATACAATGATCCTTTACAATATTCTTCTAATTACACTAACTTTTGATTTTTCCTTGCACTAAAATAAAACATGTTGTGGATCATGGGAAACTTACTCTTTTCCTATTAAACTATGTGAATTTCAACAAGGGAGATGGAAATTCAAATGCTTTAAGAAAGTTTTCATATGCGAACCCAAATTCATCTAAGAGACGCAAGGGAAGCAGATATTACTTACTTTATATATTAACACTTTCTCCTAGTCCCAAAAATGAAAACATGAATGCTTTGGTTAGTAGTAAGATTTTTGGATGATGGACCACTTACTCCTTTACTAATTAAGCTATGTTATTTGCAGAAAACTTTAGTAAAATAGTTTGAAAAACATACATGTAATTTGGCCACTTACTTCTCTCCTTAATTAAGTTGTCTGTATTACAAATACACATGACAAATACTATAATTGCTCCACCAATTAAGGTTAGTAAAGCAACGACATACTAAACATAAAATACAAAATGCAAAGGTGAAGGAAATTCACTAAAGGCTGCCAACCATATGAGAAAAGAGAAAATACAAGGCTCTTTTTTTCCTTTTGATGACCGCATGAGTTTAGCCACACACAGAAGTGTGCATGCATCTATCAAAGAAAAATCCACGCGAACGAGCAAAGAAAATGAAAATTCAATTATGTGGGCTCAAAACAAGGCCCTGAGGTCTTGCAAAAATTCCAGAGAGGTGTTGAGCAACTTGTAGAAAGGTTATGAAGAGATAATTTCATGAAAACACAATCTTTAGATTAATGAAAGAACAACATTATGGTTTCCTTTCTGTGGTAGTGTTTTTGTGGCAATGGTGTACCGAAAGACCTCCATAACAGTTGATTGTTCTCTACAAAGGATCACAGTCAGAATTGGTGTTGTTAGTGGAAAAATGTAGATAAACACAACATTGTAAATAGTGGAAACAATGCATACATAAACATAAACTAAAACAAAGAGGTAAATACACAAACAATGCTCAGTGGAGCAAACAAGTCAATAAAATAATGGAAAAAGCTCCCTTTATTGACTATTGGTAGTAGAGGTTGAATACAATAGATGAATCTTATACACTTGAAGATAACTCATTGAGTTATGGTGCTCAAAAATCCTCAGCAAGGGGGGTTCTTTTCCTCAATCTCTTTGCAAGTTTCTCCTCTCTCTCAAAGAAGTATGAAGAATCCCCAATGGTGGATTCCTCTTTTCTCACTAAGATGATGTATTTCTTAGAAGTAACATGGAAAAAATGCTAGTGCTCTTCCCTTCTTTGGCTTCAACAATGGAATTATGGTTTTATCTGATAGCAATTCAGCCAGCATAACAATGTATCGTATTTTGGCTCTCCCATGGCGTGTTTATATAGAATTTCTGAATCTATCTTCCCTATCTTGGTTGATGCATGATGATGACACATGTAGGACAAGATGATTCCATTGAGGGTTTCATATCTTCATGGCAGCTCAAATTTGGTTGTCCTAGATTGAAATCATGTCAGAGAATCGGCTCCAAGTGTGTGGAGTGGTCCCGAATTTCTGAGTCATCCATTTCTTCTACCGCACGATTTTGAAGGATATTCCGCGCTTACAGTACTATCAAAGAAATAGCCGCAGCAACCTCAATTTTTTATCTTTATAAAATTTGGACCTTAGGAGAAATTAAATATTTTAATCTTCATGATGTATTCAACTGGAAAATATTCACTTGTGCATTCTACTGGATGTATTTTAGCATCTTTTAGATTGTGCAAACATGTGTATGATTTTCTAGTATTAATAGCATGAAATAATACTACTACTACTACCATTATCTCTATTTCCCTTGGAGTTTATAAATATTCCACGTTGCTTGGGGCTTATTATGGCCCTCCACCTACCCCTTATGAGCCTAGCTCTTCGAGTGTTTTCATGCTTCAAGCATCATGAGATGTTGGCAAGTGACCTGGTACATATTCAAAATAGCTAGCTCCTTAGGAACCCTATTCTCAAGACTCAACTCATCCTTCAGGTACAATTCCTCCAAGACAGTCCCCTCCCACTAGTATCTCTCCCTACCCTTTCCAACCATGAATTATTCATCTAGGTCTTTCCCATCCAAGAGCAGTTCCTCCAGGTCATTACCCCTATGGTCAGATACCTTTCTTATTCTCACCACGAGGAATATTTTCTACTCCTGTAATGGCCAAATTGAGTCTTCCTAACATTACCTTGGGGATCCTAGTATGGTACACCAATCCTCCTGCAAACACTCCTCCCAACAAAATCAAACCTTATATATAGATTTGAGCCTGTTCCAACCAGTTCTTACCACCCCATCCTTTGCTTAATTTTCACAACAACCTCAACAAGAATCCACTCATGTTGTGAAAGCATCTAGTGAGGGGGGGAATCTTAGAAAAAGAGAAACAAGGAAAAGGCACCCCAAACAACTCCCACTCCTCCTACACTATCAAAGCCTTCTCCTTTATGTGCTTTGTGTGATTTTTTTTGGGCATGCCACCAATAATTGTCTCTATCTCCTTCATATTAAGAATGTGGTCTCTGATACTTTTCTTGACTCTAAAATTCCTAGGTTCCATGTTACCTTACTTGATTCCTCCAAGAAGAACAAAAACTTATGCATGAATCCACACTTATGCTTTGTGTGATCAATATGGACATTATTCCCATCATTTTCCTCGTCTCATAGATTTTCATGACACACTTCAAGTTCTTCGCGAGTTAGATGTTTCTCGTAGTGACTCCACTTCCCCTATACTTACATGTTTTGGCCCCAATGCTTCACCAGGATAGGAGGTTTCTCAACCCAGCATCTTGATTCTCACTCCTGATGTCAAGATACTTAATAGTTTTGCCCCTATTCTCTACTTATCTTCATTCATGGGATCGATATATTTAGAATCTTTAGGATTTTCCTATTGTGCTTCTTTCAAACCATCTTCAGAAGACACTTTGGTCTCAACATCGGTGGATGTCAAATCCACTACTCAATTGTCCAATCCCTCTGACTATGTGCATGTGAACTGTCACACAATGTTTGGGTAGGGGGAATCCATTTTTCAGAGTCCAGGAGAAGCAATTCTCCTCAATCCTCATGTCACATATGGCAATGTTGACTCTAATCCCATTATTCTTCCCCATGTTGAAGAAATTAGAAAGTCCCATATCACTATAGATCACCCTAGGAATGATCCACTTAATCATTACTCCATCTTCCATCAACACCCCAGTCCCTTAGAAATTGTTTTTGTTCAACCCATGTGTCACTTGGGTGAGCATCAATTCATTATATTTAAAGCCACTCTTTGTTATGGTGACACCATGTATGCAAACCCAAAAATGTAGTCCCTTTGACTTACAGATGCAGTTCCAAATGAGATTGGTAATCCACCATTTCCTTTCTCTAATTGTATCTATACATTCTTCCCATAAGAATACAACCATAAAAAATAAAAAAAAAAAAAAAAAACAAATGGTAAACAACACCATCAAATCATTCATAATCCCATTATGTGTTTGGAATCCATTATTCTACATATATCCATCATGTACATAGCATGCTATAACCATACATACAAAACTAGGGGGTACATATATCGCTACATCTACTGACCATCTTTTGGAGGATCTCATGCCAGTAGGGTTAGATGCTTGAATCCCTTATTTGAGCACTTGGGACACAATGGAACTCCATAAACTCCTCCAAATAGGGGGATTCATTCCAACCTTTTCATATTAGATAAGTCCCCTCCATCATCATATGATGTGGGGCAATATCTCATGCTTAAATTCCAACAATCAAGGTATGGTCGATTATCCACACTTACCATCTAGTCCCCATGTTTGACTTAGTGGGTGAGGATGATCCTAGACCTTCTCTAGCAGTCCATTCTTGTAGTCTTTTATTCCCTTAATTCTTCACTAGTAACCATGATCCTTCCATGAAGCATTAAGGACATTTTTAGACAAGTAAGGCTACCTCCCTGAAAGTCTCCAAGATTTAGGGTCTCCTCTTCCTCTCCAAATTCTCCAACAACTCAATATGAAAATGAATTGGATTTTGGGGCAAAAACCATTTTATAAGAAAAACCCTAGTTATTTTGTTGATCATTACGAGCAAATCATATCTTGGTTCGACAAACCATCAACACCATTGGAAAGTTCTCACCAATCTCTATAATGGGTTTTTATTCATTTTTGGTAATTTAAAACTTCACAAAGAAGCCATTTTTTCCATGAAGTATCACTTTGTCACCTATTCAATCTGAAACTCTTCATATGAGTCACATGTACTATGGTACCACTTTGCCTTTGTGCTTTTTGACTTATGTGTTGAGTTTCATCATGAGTAACAATTATTTATTCATGTTTTTATGGTCCCCTTTGGGCTTCCCCCATGTGAAAATATAATTGAGTCACCCTTTTTCAAAGCATCATAGATGAGTCACCTTGCATCGATGGAGCTTGTTCAGAGTCCCACTGAGTCTTGTTACAATACATCATCCATCGTTGTGTTACATTCATCCCATTTCACTTATGTTTGGCCTCCAACTATACTAACATGTCTTTGCAAAGCATTTGCCTGAGTAATTGACCATCCCCTATGGAATCAAGTCATTTTGTGTCAGGTCAACCATGTTAATATGCTCTGACAAGGGAAGTAGTTAGTCTATCATTCGTCTTATTCCTCCATCATCATCCCTGATGTTAGTCTATCTGTCACATTCCTATGATCTTCGTGCCTTTGTAGAAGAATGTTCATTGCCTCAACTCTATCAGGCCCTCTTCTGTCGACTTCAACACATCTATTCCAGTTGAGAGATCTAGAGGGTGGTGTATGTTACTTCCAGCTTTTAGAATTTTTCATCATTTCCCTTTGGCTTGGTTGTTTCGCGAGTGCTCAACTCCAACTCATGATCGCATGATCAAGAATTGTACACTTGATGGTTCAGTGATCCAGCAGATTGTACCAGCATTTCCCAAGTGTGTGTGAGATGTTCCAGACCTCATGATGGATTGGCCCTTTGGGTAGCCTCCCACTTTTCCTGGCAACAACATTTCATGATCTAGCCTCAGATGCAGTTTCATTGATTTGACGGTTTCGGCCTCCGCCGACCATAGCACTCTCAACATGGTCATCTCATTCAGATGATCCATTCAGATCTTCAAAACCATTTCCTATTCAATGGGGCTTCTTTGGTTTTGATCTTCCCTTCCTCTTAGTTTGGAAAGGGCATTATGTCTCATGTACTCAAATTGGCAGATGTTACTGTATCCATTCATGGCCTCTATTTTCCAGGAACATTATGTATATGGGACTCATTGTATCATTGTATCATGTTCTGGCTTGTTTATGCCAACACATCATGTTTTATATAGTTTGTTTCTTAGACCCACATTGTTGGGGACGTCATTATTATTTGTACTCAGTTATCTTGATGGGTATGAGTATGCCTCCCCCGCCTCATTTGAGATTATGTACTTACCAATAAAAGGAGACTTCTATCAACTAAGTAGGTCTCACACCATCCATTCCTAGTCCTTCCTTGCAGTGTTTCAACAGTCTCTCTCTATATCTCTATGACTCCCCTTCGATGTCTCGTGAAAGTGTAACCTACAACGTATTTCAGTCATATGTTTTGCTCCTTACACTCTTACAATGGGGGGGAATCTGTTATCACCCAAAAAATGTTCACCTAGCCATTTCTTACTAAGTGGATCGAAATACACCATGTAGATTAATTTTACCATGTTAAAACCCACTTTCACCATAGGAAATAATTAATTAAACCATTTTTCTAAATTATTTCTCATTAAAATCCAAAAAACTCCATGAGAATAATTAAATAAATCAATATTTAGTTAATATTCTCGAGAAATAATTATTAAATCATTATTTGATAATTATTTCTTATCACTTTTTGACCTAATCGCCTTGGAATATTTAAATAAAATAATTATTTATTTGTTATTCCTTATTTATTCCACATTTTCCTTTTGAGATAATTGTTAAATCATTATTTAATAATTATTTCAAATTCATATTTTCCTTAATTGTCACAAAGTGATTAATAAATCATTTTTATTTGTTAATTACTTCTACTAATTTCTAAATAAATATATTTGACCATTTTGAATATCTTTTCCTTCTCAAAAAATATAATAAAGTATTATCAACGGCTAGATTTTGATTTAGTCAATAATATTTTATTTTTTTTAATTCCTAATTTGGCTCAATACTTTGTTATAAATAAAGGTTTTTCTATTCATTCTTCACCATGACCATTTTCTTCGTCAACATTATCGTCTCATAGCATTTAAGCTCCTATTTGAGTTCAAACACATTTTTTGGTTTTTTCTGCCCATTGCAAATTTAGAGAGAGAAGCACGTTGTTAAAGCACAGGGACAAGAAAAGGACCCATCCCATAGAGGAGGAACTGCAGACCCATTTTGTAATTTCTCCTCACTGGGTGTATTCATTAATCAAATTTCCATTTATTCAAGTCCTCCATTGGGTTATTACACTTTAATTTTCTGATGTTTTATGTTTCTATTTTCATGATATATTTTGTTGCAGGGTTTGTCTCATGTTTTATTGCATATCTGAAGCTTGGAAGCAACCATATTTTGTTGTTAGGGTTATAAGTCACCTATAACTTAATTAAGGGATTTTTTCTCACTTGCAGAAATACTTTACACTAACATTTTGGTAATTTTATATGATTGTTAATCAATTCTTTGTCATGAATCAATCATCATCTTATATGTGTAAACTATGGCTTCTAATGAAGGAAATTCTTTGGAATATTTGTTTGCTTCTTTTGATTTTTCATATTTTCCATGCACTATCCATGTCGATGCATGGACTACTTATGTCTAGAAGGTTGATGGAAATCCTTGGTTTTCTTCAAGACACGTAGTATTTTTAATGGATTATGTGGTAGCAACTAACACAGTCCAAGAGCATGCCTTGATGAAAAACTTTGCTATCTAAATGCAAGAGAAAGATGCTTGGAATTGATATTGTGATCTCAATACTAAAGAAATAAAATAATTTCCATGGTTAATAAAGAAATATCAAAGATGTCAGATCTATGGCTATGAGGAAGTCAAAGATGTTTATGCTTTTCTTGATGTACAAATCAAAAATAGTGAAAAGGATTCATTATCTAATGATGAAATGTGTTGAATATTCCTCGAATGGTCTTATTGTAGACATAAAAGAAAGAAAAGATGCATAGTTTTTCTTGAGTGATTACAATGAAGAAAAATTACATGACCTTGCATGCTAAATTTTGAAGATGATTTACATGAAGAGGCGCATCCCTCTCCTACCTCCCATTAGTCATTATCACATATATTTCAAATTCAAAGAATGATGAGGAAAGGATGCTCCATATTGAAAATGTTGAGGTAATGTATGATGTGGGTGATAAGGAAGTTTTTGTTGAATAAAGGCCTCAAGAAAAACTTCATTTTCACCTCAAAAATGATGAGGTCGTTAAATATTTCACTACATCATCTCAAGAAAAAAGAAATGGAAAAGATCCTTCTCATGCATCCATTGGAAATTAATTTTAAAATATCTATTCTAGTAACCTAGGTAAATTAATTCATTATGATTTCTTTATTAAGAAATTAATTTAGATTGAATTCTTCAAATCATATAATAAAATACACTTGTTGGAAATTTAACTAGAAATAAGAAAATTTAATTGGAAATAAGAAATCAATGGAAGCTATAGGAAACCAATCTCAAAAATACAAAAAAAATTCTACATTCAAATATAAACTATTCATTAAAATCACTCCGACCTTAAAAGGGCTCCGAAACTAGGAAAGTCTCCATATGAGAAAACCATTAAAAAAAAAAAATAGAGAAAAAACTAGTTGTTCTAGTGCGTTGTATAGCTTATATGTCCTAGCAAAACCCTATTGTAAAAACCATCTTATTTCTACTAAAATATGTCCCTGAAATTTGTATGGTTTCCCTTCTCTTTTATTGGGTTGTATGGCCTCCTAAACTTGTTTCTACACCTATTGTGTATGGCCCCTTCAATTTCTAAGAAAGAGGTTAATCCCCTTTTGCTACTCATATGGTTTCCTCATTTCTCCTTTGGACTTGCACAATGAATGAAAATAATTTATCATTCTCTCACTTGTGATTTTTTAATAGTCTTTGTGTCTTTTATTTTCACTTTGTCATTCTTTTATAACATTGAGTTGATGACCAAGTCTACATAACCCTAATATCTTAGAGAGATTGATAATTGAAATTAAATCCCAATCAACGATGGAGATTGCATCTAAATCACTAATGTAAATACTTTATATTTCATTAGACATTAATCAACTCACTAATAAAATCCTCTTCACATTAATAATTAACCTTAGCCAAAGTGAATTACAAAATAGAAAGAACCTTTTTGGATGACTTCCATACATTTGACACTATACCTATGTGGAAGTTATTATATGATGCTACAAACATTAGCATTCCCTCTTAGCAAGGAAGGAACTTATTGAAGAGCCACCTAGGATTTTCTTTCACTGTAGACTTCACATAATGTACCACACATTATCCTCCACCATGGAAATATTCCAAACATGTTGGTCTATTACTTTTTCAATTATGAAACTTATTAGTTTCCATATATTTTGGAAACTTCTTCAAAGATCTAATCTACTTAAATGTGCTCCTAGGACCCTTTGCATGCTCCTAAGCATGTCTTAATGTCTACATGAATCAACAATGGCTATTTACAAGGGTAGAAGGATTTGATCTCTCCTCCTCCTCATCAGAAGGTTGACTTCCTAAACTTGAAGTTATTAATCTAGTCTCAACCACATGAGCTTTTACTCATCATCCTCTATCATTGGTAGGGTTTCATGTGACTTACTAGATGCAAGGTCCTCCTTGCACTCCATATCCTAGCTCACCATAGTGCTTCATTGTGCTGGAATCAAAATATCATATTCCCTTGAATTCCTGTTGTATCCCATAAACACGCCCTTTATGTTGGGGGGGTCTATCTTGATCCTCTTCTCTTCTAGTACATGTATATACAATAGACAATCAAATCTACACTTAGCTTTGGCTTCACACCAATGTATGGTTTCTATGGTATCTTTTACTCCAAGATCTTGTGAAGAGTTGTATTCTAGATGTAGATTGTTTTATTGCATGCCTCTACCCAAAGGAAAATAAGAAAATATTGATCATGGTTCATGGCCTTAGAAGCCCCTATGATTTGCCTATTCTTTTTCTCTATAACCCCATTCTACTGTAACTTGTAAGATACTTTCAACTCCCTCTTAATTATTTCTCCCTTTCAGAAATCCTTGGATTCATTAGAGGTATTTCAACCCAATTTTCTGACCTTAATACCTTGATCTTCTTCCATGTCCATTAATCTCTACAAGAGTCTTAAAATCCTAAAATTGACTAAATACCTCATCCTTGCTTGTCATGAAGTATATTCATGTCTTCCTAAGGAATTCATCAATAAAATACATATAATACATGCCTCCCCATCCTAATGTTTTTAACATTTTCCCGCATACATCCAAATTTATAAGGTCCAAAGGCTCTGTCATGCGGAAAGAGTTATATTTGCGGACAAATCTAACCTCCCTAGGAGTCTAAGACTCTCTAGTGACAAACAAACCAAACAAGAGCTATCCTTCTCTAAATACACATCATTCTACGAGAATTCAAATGTTTTCGATCTTACCTTAGGTCCAACGCTTGTTTTAGCAGTCCAGCCTTGCTGATCCAGATGAGCTCCTCCTTCACTTTCAGACCTGCATACACTAACAAAGCAAACGATTACATAACATCTGAATATTCATCA
>APFE031038795.1:40573-85244 GCA_000404065.3 Pinus taeda
TCGGACACGAGCTCGTGCTTCTCCTTTAAGAGGAGCTTTTCCAGAATACAAATGTAACAGTTGGATTTATTCTATCACAAGATAAGCTAACTGTTTGTTTTAATAGTCTTGGAGAGTTAATTACTCACCTACTCCGAGACACTAGCCTAATCTATGTTGGTGCTTAAGAGCCCTAGAAAATAAAAATTTCTATGTTGATTTTAGATTAAGCGTTGATTTTAGTGGTTGTTCTTTAGGACAAAGGTGATGGAGATGAAACTTGATGATATGTAGACTCGACTCCAATTTTCTAAAAATGCACCTAAGATGATTCGATAACTTTTCTTTTCGATGAATGTTCTAATTAAGAGAGTTGAGAGAATGCAATTTTTCAATAAACACAACTTTCTCAAAAGACAATCAAAGAAACAATTTTCTTTTCTCTTTCAAAACACACAAAACAAGACCACTCTCTACTTAACGAAAAAATTCTTTTCTTTTTCAAAGATATCAAATGCTACTCTAAAACAAATATCGCAAAGGAGATCGTTGATATTTTCCTATTTAACAAAAAGCATGTAAAGCTAATCTAATCAAAGCAATTGCAAGATCTAAGCAAATCTATGAAAATCACTCAAAAGCGAAACAAAGAAAATGAATCTAACTTTTCAACTAGGATTTTAATCTAAGAAGCAAAAGCTTACTAGGATGATTCTTGGGATGTTTTACTTGGTAATGATCAATCCAAGGACTAGTTTATGCAGAATCACAAACTAATCAAAACAAAAACTCAATCTCTTTTTGTTCTTTTTTAAAATGAAATTCACAACTTTAAATGAACAAGCTTATTGAAATTTTGCAAAGAGGCAACACAAAGATAGGTCGCTCACGAGGGTAGATTTTGAGACTGGTCCGACTCCTAAGAAAACCGACAAAACCAGAGATATCTAAGGCTTTGCGACTTCTAAACCCAAAGTCACTACAGGACCAAGATAAAAACCAAACCTAAGGCTAAAATCTCAAGGAATTCCACTAAAACTTTCGACACTAATGGAAAAAGTATAGGTGAAGATTTTTGACAGTCAACCAGTGGATCTGGGCAGAAAAATCTAAGAAAAACAAATTCAAAAGGGAGAAACTGATAAAAAAGGGAAATTTTCTAAATTTTACCAGGGTACGCAGGCAACCTGTTTAACCAGGTGCGTGCCCGCTCTGTGTACACAGATACAGTGCGCACAAGTACGCACTGTGTCTAACCCAGAGGGTGCGTACTACTGTAAAACAAAGAAAAACTAAGTTCTAAACTAACCCTAAGCTAAGCCACCCAAAAACACAGTCAATCAACCAAAAAGCAAAAGACATAAGACTCTTTTCAGATCAAAGCAATGATTAAAGGAAAAATCAAACCCAACAATGGATTCCCCAGTGGAGTCGCCAATTTGTCATGCGGAAAGAGTTATATTTGCGGACAAATCTAACCTCCCTAGGAGTAAGACTCTCTAGTGACAAACAAGACAATTAAGAGCAATCCTTCTCTAAACATACATTATTCTATGAGAAACCAAGTGTTTTTCGATCCTACCTCAAATCCACCGCTTGTTGTAGCAGTCCAGCCTTGCTGATCCAGATGAGCTCCTCCTTCACTTTCAGACCTGCATACACTAACAAAGCAAACGATTACATAGCATCTGAATATTCATTATAAAACAAAGCATATCTATCATATTGACCAGGGAATACATGAAATAATTCATTAACAAATCATTGAGAAGAATGGACTTATTTGTATTAAAGAAACAAAGGAACCATTACAACCTGAGCCTTGGTGTTGTGCAAGCTCCTCCCAGGGTCCAGCAAGAGATTTCCTCTACTTTGACAAGCTCACCCACTCCCAATATGGCAACAAGGAAGGATAGTGATCTCTCCTCACAAGTCAACAATGGAAGTCCTAATTCCAGCAGCATTTACCCTTTAGAATGTTCAGCTTTCAACCTTCCCTCCTTGGCCCAATGCCTGTATTTATAGTATTCTAGAGGAAGTTATTCAGTTCCAACATCAATGGGATACTCCCTCTTTTGGATGGGGTAGCTCCTCTCTTGATGGGATAAGTTCCTCTATCATAGGAGTGCATGAACCATCTGGAGGCGCTCAATACACGTCAAACACTCTTCTAGAAGGCTCTAGAAGTGACCACAAGTAACTTTTTAAAGATGAAACTCGCG
Organism: Pinus taeda; assembly: GCA_000404065.3. NCBI lineage: Eukaryota > Viridiplantae > Streptophyta > Pinopsida > Pinales > Pinaceae > Pinus > Pinus taeda. The sequence goes on from APFE031038795.1 coordinate 42,775, forward strand.
CCTTTTGACCTTTACAGGGGTACGCACCCAACCTTTAGCTTACAGAGCGTACAAGTACGCAGGTACAGTGTATTTGGAGTGCGTACACGCAGGCAAGGTAGAGAGAACCTGCGTACCCAGAGATAAACATGTTTTCAAGTGACTTTCTCTCTTTTTGAAGTTTTGACATGAAGAGCAGAGGTATGGGGCTTGACAAAGAGGACAATATGGCTATTGATGGGGCCATATAACTGCAGATAGTCAAGGTGACAAAATTCAGTGTAACAGGCTCCTTGGATCTAGACTCACTACTTGGGAAAGCAACCTTGGCATGTTTTCCAAGTGCACATCCTTTGCACACCCCCTGCTACTCAATTTTGAAATCTAAATGACTAGTCATGATATCCCTTAGAATCGAAAATGTGCTATCATGCAAGTGCCCCATCTTCTTGTGCCACAACTCACATATGTTTTCCCTACTATGAACCAAGGCTCAAACAGGCTCACCCAATAACCTATAGTAATTTCCCTATATAACCCCAATAACTTGAGCTATATAAAGAATAAATCCTTCCAGTTTTATAAGTGCTTTCCTTTTTTGGAAGTGCATGGAATATCCCTTGTTTCCATGACTAAACTAAAATATTTTTTTTCCTATGCCATAAAATATTCAACGCACACTTCATTTCCAATTAGCTATCTAAATCAAGATGAAATGAAATTGTCCCAATTATTTTTATTGCATACTTTCCATCATTAAAAAACTCCACATGTAGTCATGAGTCATATTATGTTAAACTGGTAAACAACACTTGTTCTTTGTCATATGGTGAGAAGTACCATTTTCACATGCCATGCACTCCTGGAAATTGTGCTCATATAAAGGAAAGAAACAATCGAGAAATCCTTCTTAATTTTCACAACAAATTAGTCCATTTTTATTTTATGTTGAGGTTGCTACAACAACTTCTTTTCATTTTTCTTTCTCTCTATGAACTCTAATGCATAGTGGTCATGCTTGTGATATATGAAATACCTGATTTTTACTCAAGTATTTTTTCTTCCCATATTTTGAGGCTAGTTCCCCACTCTTTAATTTTCCCTTCCTTTCCCTATTAACAAGGGCCAATTTCTCCTCACTTTCATGCATGATGGCTTTAGACTCCTCCCAAGTCTCTTTGTAGACACAATCATCCCAAAGCATTTCAAAAATGGGAAGGTTCTTCTATGCACATATACCCCTAAAAAATAGTTCCCAAGGCTTTGAGTATCCGTTCACTGTCATGTTTACCAATTTTTCATCAGTCACCTTGTCCCCAACTATTGAAAGTTGATCTGAGTGATATAAGTGATGACTAAACATGATATGGACATCTATATATGATCCAAGAGGATCTCAGAAAGGAAAAAAAATTAAATTTTTCAAATTCAGACAAAAGAAAATCATTGTGTAGGGCTCTTAAAATTGAATCCAATGCAGCTTGAATGGGAGAAAAAGGAGTTTGTATGAAAATGTTATTGTGTTTTGAATTTTGGGCATAATAGGAAAAAATTCAAAGTCAAAGGACACATGGAAAAACTAGGGAGCACCACATAACATTGTGGCTCCAACAAGTGGACCAATGATACAATGACACATGGCACTAACAAGATGACTAGGCTTGGAGATGGCATGATGTGGAGCTGACATGTGTGCATATGGTCATTGACATGGTTGTACGATAGGGATGTGGTGGCACTTTGTTGGTAGGTTGACCGGGAACTTGAGTGGCACACAAGAAAAAATCGATGTATGCCACATGGGCCAATGGGATGGTGCCATGTGGCACCCTAGTGGCATCCAAATTAGCCACATGGGCTCGTGGAAGGTTTGGTGCAACACAACAATCAAGCAATGGTGGCATGGCGGGTTCGACCCCATGACTTATGTGTATGATGGTGTGCACCCAACCAATAGGACACACCAATGAGTTCTTAATTGGCATCATATTAATTCGTTTTAAAATTATAGTAAGGTATGGTGAAAAAGTGGGGGAAAAACTGCCAACTATGGTAGCACTACCAAATTTGCAGTAACGATAAAGCCACCGCTACACAGTGTAACACCTCCAAATGAATGTGCCACCATATAATATTTTATTGGACCATATTTAGTTGTTTTTTATATGGTTATAATGTTGTTAACATGTGATTTGGTCGCAAATCTAATGTAAAACAAAATTTAGTTATATTTTGTTATGACCAGCACCACCCCAACGATTTTGACCCTAGGGTGGTTGGCCAACAAAATTTTATATTGTAAAAATAAACCATTGCGCCACAAAGAGTCAGATTTGGAAATTTTATAGATTTGAGAGTTCTTCAAGTGAATAGAGGCCATCATTGGAGACAATTCTCAACCTTTTTTAGTAGAGATTTTTTCTGTGGATTCCTTAGGTCGAGCAGAACACAATGGAACCAATAAGGGGTTCATTTGATGTAATTTGATGGCTTTTATTGATTTAAGAATTGATTTCTTAGCATCTAAATTAATAATCCAGTGTCCCTACTCGAAGAGAATGGCCCGAAGACATAGACCAAGCAGCAAACGAACTCTTTTATCAAACCCTCTTGTGCACTTTTCTTGTTTTATGTGGGTCCTCTTCTTATTTCTATAATTTTTCATAAGTCCTTCATGTTATATGTTTATGCACTTAATTGGTGAGTCAATCATGCAAATACACTCAAACACCTTTTAAATAAACCAAAAGAACCTTTCCACATTTCTGAATCACTTTTGGTATTAGAGTGGTTGACAATTTGGTTTGTGAGTGTGCATGTTCACTAGGAGAAATCTTAAGTGAAGTGAAGGGACACTTGTGGAAGAAAATTTGGAAATTGGATTGAGCAATATTAATCGAAGAGAAGAGATGGATTCACATCCTTTCGAATCATAGGAAACCTTCCTTGATGATTTTATGATGATGAAGGAAATGGTTGAGGAAATATATCTTGACTGGAAGAAGTTGGAAAATAACATCAAAGCTAAAGATGTCAAAGAGGGATCGTCAAGTCAAGCCATAGAATAGGAAACTAGTGGTGATCCTTCGTTGCAAAAGAAATCTCCAAGGGAAAAAATATACTATGAAGATTGATGGCACATCTTTGTCTGGAAACAACAAATCATGCAAGATATCGAGTGGAAGAATGAACACATATTCTCCTCAACATGTGTGCACCAAAGACGACCATTCTAGATATAATAAACTTATTTTTTCCAATGTTCCTTTTGGTTATAGGAGAATTGGAAATGTAAAGGAAAGCTTATGGAATAAGAAACCATGCACTTTTTGTTTGTTAACTAACCATAGGATTGCAAAGTGTTGGAAAATATTGGCTTTGTATAGGAAAATTATGGGCATCAAGAAGGTGGAAAAGCATGAAGGAAACATTCCAAGTCCTCATGGAAATAAGAAATATGGGAAATTCTCTTTCTCTCACTACAAGAAAGAGGGCCACAATCTAGGAGGATATTAGAAAGGCCAAAAATTTGAAAGCCTTTAGATTTGGATGAAAGTATAACCATTACGTAGAGCTTGGAAAACCAAATCTAATGCAACTTGAATGGGAAAAAAGGATTTTGTATGAAAAATATATGGTGTTCTAAAGTTTAGGCATAACAAAGAAAAAGTCAAAGTCAAAGGACATGCTGCAGAACTAGAGAGTGCCACATGGCACTGTGATGATGATAAGTGGACCAGTGGCAGTTTGACATGTGGCACTAACAAGATGATTGGGCTTGGACGTGGATTTGACACGTGGGTGTACAATCACTAACATGGCATCTGGTTGGAAGATGATGTGGTGTACTACATGGATGATGTAGCGTTTTGCTGGCAGGTTGGATAGGCGCTTGAGTGGCACATGTGAACAAATGGGTGTATGCCATGTGGTACCCTAGTACTGGAAAAAATGGCTACGTGGGTCCATGGAAGGTTCGGTGGAACACAAAAATCAAGAAATGGTGGCATGATGAGGTTTGACCCCATGACTTTGTGTATAATGGTGTGCGCCTAACTGATAAGCCACACCAATGAGTTGTTACATGGTAGCAGATTAATTAATTTTAAAATTATGGTAAGGTATGCCTGAAAGTGGTGGGTGGAACCGCCAACTATGGCAGCCCCACCAAATTTGGAATATAGATAAAGCCACCACTACACATAGAGACACTACTAAACTAATGTGCCACCATATAATGTTTTATTGGACCAAATGCAGTTGCTTTTCATATGGTTATAATGTTGTTAGCACGTGATTTGGTTGTGGGTCTATTGTAAAACAAAATTTGGTTGTATTTTGTTATGACCAATGCCAACCCCGCAGGTTTGACCCTGGGGAAATTAGCCAACATAATTTTATATTGTAAAATTAAACCATTGTGCCACAAAGAGTCAGATGTTGAATATTTGACCAAGATGAGATATCTTGAAGTGAATAGAGTCTGTGATTAGCGAGAGTAGGCAAACTTTGGAGGCCATTATTGGAGGCAATTCTCAACCTTTTTTAGTACAGATTTTTGCAAACACCTTTTAAATAAACCAAACTCATATTTCCACATTTCTGGATCAACATAAATCTAAGATTATTCCATAATATATCTTCTTTTTTATGTTGTTTCACTTGTAAATAATTACGAGGGCATCTAATATCTCCTTAGTAGTCTTCTTCTTGAAAAAGTGAGGAATCAGATAATCCTTCACTACATCCAAGATTACAAATGTTTATTTGATCTCCTTCTTCTCACAAGCTACTAATTGTTGTAAAATTTTCAGTGAAGGAACTAATTTGTCAACAAACTCCCAAAGATATTTTTCCTTCAAAAGAAAAGTAAATCTTATTTTCTAAGGCAAGAATTTTGAAGCTCCATCCAATCTATCTTCAAGCATGAGACTAGTTGTTGTTAGCTTCCAGATCTAAACAAAATTTCCCTAAAAAATTTCTTAATTCTTCAAGCTCTCAATAAAAAATAATTGTTTGCCCCCATATATACTACATTTTCCTCTTATATACCCATATTTTCACTAGATTCATCTATTGGTCCTTGAAAATGCAATATTGTCTTGTTGTAACCAAAATATGCAATAGATTTGTCTATTGGTCACTCACATCTTCAATATCTACTTGTATACCCATAGTTTCACTAAATTTGTCTAATAACCACTCCTATCTATAAGATTTTCTTGTTGTATACCCACATATGCCTAGATCTATTTACTGGAAACTTAAATCTATCATTGTATCATTTAAATATGTTGTTGTAACCTTCATATATGTTGTAGTAACCTTCATATTTATTGTTGTAGGCTTTAATCTATTATTGTAACTACTTGGAAATCGAATTATCTTATATATAAAACTCTAATACCATATTAAAATATATATCTATAAAACTTAGGTAAATTAATTCGTTATGGTTTCCTTATTAAAAAATACTTTAGATTGAATTCTTTAAGTCATATAAGAAAATATATGCGCTGGAAATTTAAATAGAAATAAGAAATTGTCAGGAAGTACAGGAAACTAATCTCCAAAATACACACAATTTTTTTCCCTTCAAATATCAAGTTTTCATTAAGTTACTCTAACCTTACAAGGGCTACCAAACTCGAAAAATATCGCATTGAGAAAGCAAGGAAAAAATATAATAAAACCTAGTTGTCATGGTACACCATATAACCTCTCTGAGCCTTAATAAAACCTATTGCAAAAACCCCTTTGTTATTTCTGAAATCTATCCCTCAATATGGCCACACTTCTCTATTGTTCGATTACACAACACCTTTAAGTTGCCTTTGCATTTGTTGTGTACAACCCCTTCAATGTTTGAAAGTTGGGTTTATCTCCTTTTGTTACTCACATTTTCTCATTTGGACTTACTGAGTGCCAATCCTTTATCACTATCACTTTTGTTTTCCTAACACTCTTTGTGTCTTTTCTTTTTCTCTATGTCTTTCTTTTATAATATTGATTTGATGATTAGGTATTCATAACCCTAATATTTCAATAAGATTGATGATTGAGATTAAGTCCCAATAATAGGTGGAGATTACATATAAGTCACTAATGTAAATACTTCACATTTTATTATGCATTAATCAACCCACTAATGAAATACTCTTAACTTTAGTAATTATCTTCAATTAAAGTGAATTATAAAATAGAAACAAAATTTTTGGATGAATTCCACATGCCTAACACTAGACCTTGCAGAAGTTCTTATCTGATGATCTAAACATCAACAATGAAGAGACATATAAACAATAGGTAAATGGAGATAAGCTCGATAATAATATCATCCAAGTGTTCACCTTTTCTCCTCCCCATGAAATCAAGAACTTAATATGCATTTCCAAGGATTTGAGTTTTATGATACGTCTTTTGGCAATTTGGAAGGAGAATCTAATAAAGAAACCCTTATTTTATTAAGAATGTGATGATGAAGAGATTGGAATATTAAAGCACTTATCCATATTGGAAGAAAAAAATGCAATAAAAGTTGTTTTTATTTTGATAAGTATCAATTTACAACAAAGACAATGATGATGGCTCTAAAGATAAGATTGTTGTTTTTTGTCACATGTATAGCAAAACATGATCAAGGAATGTGAAAACTATTCCATGGTGAAAGAACAACTATATTATCCCACTAATGAGATTAATATGCAAGTGAAAAAATGGGATATCCTCAACCAGGTAAAAACATAAAAATTTTAACCTTGGACCTTGCCAACTCATGACTCTTATATGCATGAAAACCCATCTAGTAGTCATGTTTTTAGGGTTGCAACATTTTGTGGGAAGCAAGAGATCCAATATCAAGTATATTTCAAAATTTTTTAGCTGCACATGTCAAGGCACTAAAGCATAAGTCATGGAATTTCATATTTTTTCATATTGGATTGGATACCTCATCATTCATCTATATATGTGATCAATAATAGCAAGTAGGGGAAACAATATTTTTGTGGGTTTCTTTTGGAGCTTCCCTCAAAAATCCTCCTTCTTGATGATTTATCAATAACATTGATGAGTTTTCCTATGACTATATTTAGAAATATGACTACATTAGCCCCATCCACCTTTGGATTGAAGAAGTTTGCAATAGTGAAGGTGAACCTAGGCATGATTTTGTTCTTTCCTCACATGATCGTGATCCTACCTCATATTTTATCCAAGTTCTTAAAGAAGCTCCAACATATATTTATTCAAATTTTGAAATTTCAATATTGTGGGTTTTGACCAAGCATAAAGTTAAAATCTATGGTATGGATGAACTCATCAAGTGGTTACATTGGATATATGATTTTACTTAGCATGGTTTGTTTCCTATGTTAGAGTATGATAAGATGAATAAGCTCTTTAGCATGATTAAATTTTGATTGAAATTCATTTACTTTCAACTTTTTTTTTTTTTTTATAGAAGGAAGTGATGCTCATATTGCATGAAATTCTTTGAAAGTAGATGATATGTGTCTCATTCAATTTAATTTGCTTATGGATTTATTTATCTCTCTCAAATAAGGGATAAGGCATTCATGTCTTGATCCCCTCTCTTGCATTTAATATATATATATATATATATTATATATATATATATATATATATATATATATAGATGGCGAGAATGTTTTAGGTTTATGAGTTTCTAGAGGTTCTAGAGTTCTCATACACTTTAAAGATGGGTGTATCCTCAAGTTGGAACTAGTTGTTACACCCCAATTTCTCTACATTGTGCCTTATTTTTTCACTATGTGACCATCGTGAGGATCCAAGAGTGTGATGATGATTGTATCTATGTATCATATTTGGGCCATGCTATGATAATTTATGTAAAAGTGTTTGTGTAGTTGGAAGCCCATACCCCTTTGGTGGTCAATCATGATCAGTCTTCTTAGTCACCATTTCAAGGTGCTTGGTTTTATTGTTGCGGTTAATTGTCCCTTATGGTGGTAAATCCCATCGAGTCAAAAAATTTTGTCTTGGGTAGGTATTTTGGCATCTTGAGGTGGATCTGTTAGGATACATGATTTACAAGATCCCCTAGCCACTAAATTATGTTATATGTTATGTAAAGGTGACTACTCTTTCTAAGGGTTGTCATACCCATGTTTAGCACACATGTTTTATACCCCACATGGATCGCTTCTCTTATCTATGTACCACACTTTGGCCAAGATATGATGTTGTTCTTAGTCATGCATTTTCATATTTATTGATATATTGGTCACATTTTTTAAGTACATATGGGTTATGTGCATTCACATATACATTCTCTACACATGCCACGTGGAAGACCCTTGAATGCTCTCCTAATTTAACGGTTTTTGAGTTGGTTTTCATCTTCTATGGAGTTGGCCCACATATGTGACACCTTTATGATAGTCGTGGGGTTATCCATAGTATGTGATAACTTGGAGGAGTTACTTGAGTGACTTCCTAGCATGAATAAATGATATGGTACTCAATTAAAACAATGAGAATGATGTGGACATATCTTAAAGACATGACTTGAAGACTAATGAGTTGAGCTTGAGGGCCAACATCAATCATTTGGACATCACTTTTCTTATTGAGGGTTTAACGACCCATTTTATGATTTGGAAGGTCACATCCATGCTTCATGAATGGGCCTTGACTTAAAGTATGGGCATGGAAATTCAATTGAAACTTATTTTGGAGGTTATAGAGCATCATACTACAGTTTTATGGAAACATTTTGAATGATTATCCCCCTTTTCAAGGGTGTTGTGCATATGTGGCATCATTTCTTTGTATTTTGACTTATTTTACTTACTTTTTCAAATGGCAAGTCACTTTTATGATGTTTCCTTAACCTAAATTTAGGGAATAAAGAATAGGAAGGAGTGAGAAGCCTCATCTCTAACTAAAAGCTTTCCTCTCATTCCAAATTGTTGTGAATTGTTGGAGAACACTTTCATAAGCCATTGATTGATGATATTTATTTGGTGTTTTTGTGTTAACCGCTTGCATCTCCCTTTCTTGATTATTTTCTTGGTTTATTGAAGATTATGTTGTGAATGTTAAAAACATATACTAGATAGTAAGGCCAATCCATTGAAGGGCAAGCTTTTGTTACTTGGAAGAAGAATTTCTATGGTTTTTTATCTCTTCCATTCTCCTTAGTTGGTGTGGTAAGTGCTCAAACCCTTGTTTTTCTTAGCTTTATGCTCCTTGATAAGGGTTTTATGTATTCCTTTCATCCATTTTTTATCTTGTTGATGAAAGTTATTCCCTTTGAGAAAAATGTTCATCTAGAGCCTTGGTTTTCAGGACTTGTCTTGATCAGAAAAGTGATTATTTGATTTTTAGACCCTAGTCTTTTATCTTAATCCATAAGCATTAAATAACCAATTTATAGAGGCACATTTTACTCAACCCCATAAACCCTAAGTGGAAACAAGACATTAAACTTAACTCCCAACAACCCACCCAAAATACTAGAAAGTGAAATTATTTTGTTTCATGTTATAAAAGATAAAAATACAAAAAATATAAAAGATAAACTATTAAAAAAAATGATGTATAGAGAAAAATCAACAGTTGAATTTCATTTTCTAGACATTGTTTTCCAAGGTTTTGTTCTTAGTTGTTGATTTATAACCCTAATTGGGAAAAAAAATCCCATATATTTGTGCTTCAAGGTATTATCTTACATATTGTGAGATAATTTAATGTTTTACTAATTCTGGAAATTAAATTAAAGCAAGAAAAAAATGGTAAAACCCTAAAAGCTAGGGTTTAACTGTAAAAAGTGCATCCTAACCTTTCTCTGACTTAGTTTGCATTCTTAAATTGTTTATAAATTTTATCTAAAACAATCTATGAGTGAAATTCATCTACTTGGTGATTCATAGTGTTTATGTTTCATTTTAAATCTTTTTTATAAAACTCTAGATGGATTCACCACCCCTTTTTAAAAATTTGAACTAATTGCATGATTATTTATCATTAAGTTTGTGAATTTATCATTACTATGTTGTTTTCTATATAATATTCTCATTACTCTAGCCAAATCTACCAAAGCTCATTATTCTAAGTGCATTTGGGTACTATTGAGTGGCTTTTCCTCACTCCACATTTGTATTTGATGTGTTTTTATCTACATATTCTAGAATTTGTGAAGAAAAGCAAGATTTTCCAATTTACAACATATTATCAAGAAGTAACTCAAATGTATCATTTTTTCTTGATTTATGCAGTAATAATTCACTCTTGTTCCCTAGCTTAAAGAGTGATAGCACAAGTGTTGATTCATATTTCTATTGTAGATTATATCCATTTCAGATTCTATCATTCATTAATTAGCTCCTAACCCTCTCCATGTAGTGGCAATTGACACCAAATCTTTTCATTGAATATTCTTTAGGTATATTATGACTGTAATTCTATTGGTCTATCTAACTAAATATTCAGGCGTGTGATGTTTTAAGTGAATTGTATTGTGCATACAACAATATACTTTACAGATTCTTTTTCATAAATTGGGATAACCCCTTGTGGCTTCAAGGAGCTGGCCTAACTGAAGGAAAGATTACACTAAGGTGATAGTGGTGCATTTCCCAAGTGTGACTGCCCTGGTGGAATGGTGGTTGGGACTTTCATAAGAGTGTTAATTTGTGTGTTAATAACAAAGTTAAATAATCTCATAACTTATGGCATTGAAATTAATTCATACTCTATCTTTGGAACACGGATTTTCTCCTCTTCACATTTTTGGAAATTCCTTCCTAGTGATAATATGATTCAATAATGAATATATGTTGAGAAATTGTATGCTGAGTTTATAGAAATATTTTTGGAAAAATCACATCCTAAAATTTGTGTCGACGCATTTCAAACCAACGAGCGTGGTTCATCGTCAGGACAAGTTGAAAAAAAATAGACCATGGCTACATGTTAAATAGGGATGGCAGATCTTCCAACGGTTAGGTTTGACTAGAAAAATGGCTAAATTAGACTCGACTGGACAAAGGCTATAATTGATTAAGAAACGACTAGATTTGGTTGGTTAAATTATTTAATTATAATAATATTATCAATGTATTAGTGTATAATATTAATATTTTATAATGTCATTTAATACTTTTTGGTTGTTATTGAGTTTTATAAAATTTGAGTCATATGTTATATATTAATAGTATGGATTTAGGGAAGCTATTGAGATTGAAAAAAGGCCAAGTAATCTCAATAGGGATGACGGTTGGAAGATCAATAGTTGTTGGATCCCTGCCCTATCTTCCTAGTCATCTCTCCCCCCTTCCCCATTCCCTCTCTCTATTAATGGGTTGAACTAACTTTTTCCCCAATAAAGCTTCTAACTAACCTGTCTACTTTCTCCTTATTTCTTAAATAAATAAAAAAATTGGTCCTCTTTGAAAATCTCCCTCTTTTTCTTTTCCTTTTTTGTATAAGATTACCCTTGTCTTAACTAACTGAATGGGTTAATATTACCCATTTTAAGATTATTATTTAGATTTAGGTAGTAAGTTTTAGTTCTCTTTAGATAGCTTAACTAATAAATTTATATTAAGAAGTTTCCTAAAACCATTAATGATAAAAATATTACTATTATAATATTATAATAATAATTTAATAATATTTAGTATTATTATTTTTTAAGGATAATATTAAATCAATACTATTAATATACAACATATGATTCGTTATTATAGTCCCCAAATTTTATGTTTAAAATAAAACTCAATAACAACCAAAAAGTATTAAATGACATTATAAAATATTAATAGTATACACTAATACATTGATAATATCATTATAATTAAGATTTCCCTTGTCATAACTAACTAAATGGGTTAATATTAACCATTATAAGATTATTATTTAGATTTAGGTAGTAAGTTTTAGTTATTTTTAGATAGCTTAACTAATAAATTTATATTAAGAAGTTTCCCAAAATCATTAATGATAAAAATATTACTATTATTATAAGATTATATTAATAATTTAATAATATTTAGTATTATTAATTTTTTAAGGATAATGTTAAATCCATAGTATTAATATATAACATATGACTCAAATTTTATAAAACTCAATAACAACCAAAAAGTATTAAATGACATTATAAAATATTAATATTATACACTAATACACTGATAATATTATTATAATTAAATAATCTAACCAACCAAATCTAATCGTTTCTTAATCAATTATAGCCTTTGTCCAGTCGAGCCTAATTTAGCCATTTTTCCAGTCAAGCCTAATTGTTGGAAGATCTGCCATCCCTATTTAACATGTATACATGATCTGATTTTTTTCAACTTGTCCTAATGATGAACCACACTCGTTGGTTCGAAATGTGTTGACAAAAAAAATTGATGTGATTTTTCCGAAAATATTTCTATAAACTTAGATTATGGATCACAAAAGCTTAAATACAAATTGTATGCTACAGACTCTCTTTGATAAGGATGTGGTATTTTAGGCCCACGGAGTTTTGGATTGGTGACAAAGGGATACACTGTTAAGGCCCTCCTTATGATAGATCACCAGTTCAAATCCCCTATGGGTGTTAGCCTACAAAAAAATAAGGTTGTGGTCTTTGTGTAGGGTTCTTAGTCTAGCTAGATGTCACAAGGTTGTCATGGAAGATCATGGTAGGTTGCACTCAGAGTTTACTTTATTTAAGTTATAGTTAGATATTTCTTATCAAGGTAAATAAATCTTGCAGTCACTTGATGTTAATGAGTGTGTTATTTAATCATTACAGGTGGAGTACTGCAAGGTTATTAATGCTCAATAGTTACACCTTAACAGTTTGTAATATATGTACTTGACCACCAGTAATATATCATGGATCATTTACTCTCTAGGTTGAAATCTCTGTAGGTTTTAACCCCATACAGAAATTACCTGCATATGAATTCTAAAACACAAAAAATAAAAAATGTGAGAGCATAAGTTTAAAACACATATACACAGATATTTTCCCCTGGATCCCAAAACCAGGACTACCATCTTGATTTTTCATTATTTTCCTTTCAATTTTACAATACATATTTATACATGCCAAAGCATCCAATACCATGGAACGAAAACCATCGCGTCCAAAACCATGCAAAAAACCATAGGTAGGTCTGCGCAACCTAATATAGGGTCCAAAAAAAATTTCCCCATGGTGCTTTCATGGACCTCGTAGAGGGGGGCTAACTGCCCCCCTCAAACCCCTTATGACCCCCCCATTGCGCAGTCGATGCAACAAAGGGGGGGCTCCGCCCCCCCTCTAACCCCCAGTTAACTAGGTGAACTAGTTGTGGAAAGAATATAACACAACCCAACATTATCCCACTTGTTGTTTTCTTTCCACACGAGAGCCTATTCATTTATCCAGCCCTGAAACGCCCATTGTTTATCTAGACCAGGAGAACTTCTTAGAGCTCACATATTTTGTCAATGCATCTATAGTATTCTTCAAAGTGTCCACCTTTACCAGCAACACCTTTTTGTCTTCTATCATATCCCTCACAAAGTGATACTGAACATCAATGTGCTTTGTCTTTGAATGGTCAACAGAGTTCTTTTCTAAGAAAATTGTACTTTGGCTATCACAGTCTATCCTTATAGCTCCCTGTACTAACCCCATACTTAAACACAATCTCTGCAACCAAACTGCTTCCTTGCTTGCATGAGTGGCTGCCATGTATTATGCCTCCGTAGTTGATAGTGCCACTACAGATTGTTTCTTACTCACCCAACTAACTACAACTCCAAATAGGTTAAACACATACCCACTTGTAGATCTTCTCTGATCCAGATCTCCAACCCAATCTACATCAACAAAGCCATGAATATCCAACACTTTGTCCAATCCTGGTCTTCCTGTTTCAGGTGAAAGCACCCTAGGGCTTTGGGTTAGAACTCCAACAGAGAAGAAGCAAACTACAACAAGAAATACTCAAACAACTTAGGCAAGATTCTTGTATTATCAAACTACGTAAGAGTGACCATACCCAAATTTCCTTCGTTCGAGTAGGTCCCGCAGGGTTCAGACCCTCTACAACTCCCGATGTTCTTCAAACCTAAAAATCATTAAATTCAAACATACATAGCAAGATAAAAGTAAAGCATATTCACGAAATTGACTTTATATCATATAAACAAATGATTGATCATACATCAAAAGGACATTCATATATGAATTAAAACATAATTTGGTGCATAGACATAGTTAATTTCGGAAACAAGACAACATTTCTTTTATTGCAATAAGCTATAAATAACATGGACAGAATTCAGCTGAGTCTTTCTCTGGCTCCAAGCGGAACCGTCCTCCGGATTCGTCCTATCCCAGCCTTCAAAAATATTCTTCCATCACCAATGCCATGATATCTCAAGCAAAAGGAAGAATATCTATAATCAAGGAAAAAAGGGTTTCATGAAGCTTGGGGAAGTGCATGAAGCACAGGGATTCATCAGACTCATTCAAGGATAATCTCAGTATAATAACTCTATCTCTTCTCCTCCTCCTTATGGCCTTCCCATAAAGATCTATTTATACCTCTCGCAATTAGTTTTTTAGTTGGGAAACAGTTGGGCCATGGGAAATAAGAGGTAATCTACAAGTAAAACCCATGAACTCCACCCAAAATTAAGGAAATTTAATATTTTAAGTGTCTTAATATATATACGCGGGTTGGGTATTGACTGGCCCGTGTGTACACGCTTTTAGCTCAGGGAAAAGTAGCGTATTGGGAATAAAACACTGTTTTTTATATATTTGGACCAAGTCTGGAAGGAGGGGTTACCCTAGGCCATAAACAAAGCATCATATATACCAAGAGTGGTAAATGGTGTTATAACAGATGCCCCCTAATATATGAGGTCAGAAGGGGTACATGATGTCCGAAATGCATTAAGTGTATGGAAAGAACCATGCCGAGACTGAGAAGGACTTCACCAAAATTTAGCCTGCCAATCCCTGAAAAGAGATCAGAAAGAAACTGATGTCTGAGGCGAGCATACCCATGCTGAAAGAAAATAAAGCATGTTTGTATATCAATTACAAGCAGATCCAATATGTATACTAGTATAAATGAACTAAAAGTACATAATGGATCATCTAATCGTGATCGAAAAAGTACATGTCTGAATATTACATATAAGAAGACGATCAATGATGCTCGTGGATGAAGTTGATCACTGATGTCAAAAATTGATCCCAATAGTACCAAATGAACATGATGGAATAAAATGACACTACATCGTAACTCGAATGCCAACATATAAGATTTCGTTATGAATAACTGCAACATATAAGGTGGATGGTGTCAACTAGCAGCAACAGGATCAATTGACAAGTGAACCAAAACATGATGATGCAACCCGAGGTCTTTACCGACTATTGTAGTACATTCTACAATGGGAATGAATGATCTGAAGATGACCATGTGAAAAATCATTTGATTACCGATCATTGATGTATACTGTTAACAAACACGAGAGTACTCACCAATAATGATAATGAGAGTCAAGGTACCCAGTACAATCTAACAAGTGTGAATGAATGAGTTGAAGTCGAACACTTGAAAGAATCTATCAATCAAGAGACAATGATGGTTTCCCACTTTCGATAGTGAAGGAATCTACCACTGATGACAACAAACCCCAAGGTACTGCCAATAATGTGGAAGGAATCAGATGAAAAAGATGTAGTAACCCAACCGAAGCACGTTTCCGGCGTACACAAGATGTAGCTAGTGCATGATAAAAACCCTCTGAACTAACCAATAATGAAAGCTGACACAAAGGCGAGGAATCCACCAATAGGGTCAAATGGAAACCAAGGCATTGCACGAGTCCCATTGTGTGATAATGAAAGATGATGTCGAACACAAGGGAAACCACTCAGTCAAAGACCCATGATACTGATTGATGATGAGCACAAAGTGACCTATAAATAATGAAAATAGGGCCAAGGTGCGGCTCTAGATCTGCCCTCAGAATAATTTGTTGTAGTCGATAAGGACAAGACCTACTAGAAAGAATTCAATGGAGACCTTCTCAAACCGACACGAGCAAAGGACCAATATAACTTATGTGATGACAAACATGACACTGACAACCAGGGATGGCCGATTGAAAAATAGGTCAAGAGACACCGCAGAGAGGCTGAATCGTGTTTACTTCCCTTGAACAAAATCATGACTCAATGATGACTATATGGCAGCATATGATAACTCTATATAAGTTTGTCATGCAACAGGCATAACCAAACTCTCCATATGATTGGAAGAGGTAACCAATCGGAGGAGTATTGACTCAATAACAAGGTTAAGGTGGTCCTAAGTCAAACTAAATCCCACCCCAATGGAGGAGAGACGTTCTTTTGAGTGCTTTGTTCAAGGGCGACACGACTGACTCTAGTTGCCAACAAAATATGGAAATGTCATCCCGTTCCCGCTCTTTTTGGAATATATAATTTTTTTTTGTATTTTTCTTTAAGCTGGAAAAAGAATAAAAGAATGCTATAGTACAGTGGAAAGAACGAGAGTCAGAGAAACAGATGATCTAGTTCCTGAGAGGGGAACATTCCTATGCTTGATGAAGGGAGGCAAAAATGGTCAAGGACACTCAAAGGGATGCTCTTTCCATGGGTAAAAGGATGCATCAAGTTGCAGAAGGTAAGTGATTTCATGGTTGGCTTTGCAGAAGACATGGTGAAATAAGTGGCTTAAACACGAGTCTAAGTGAAGCTGGCTCAAGGCAAAAAGGTGCAAATAGTAAAAATGCAATGCAGCAATACAACTCAACACAAATGAGCCTCTAGGGTATAAGGCCAGAAATTAGCATGGAAGAAAGGAGAATGAGTCTTCAACGCATCAGTCATGGCAGGACTAAAGAGGAATCCCGAGCCTACTCAGCATAACAGCATGGGCAAGCAATGTTAGCGAGGATCTAACTAAGATGCCAATGTAAAGTATGGCTATACCATCGCATCATGATTTAAAAAAATTGGCGAGTGAAAATGGTTTGCTGACCAAGATACAATGGGGTTGACCCTACAGCTAATGTATCACTGGATGGAGGCTAGTATGCAAGATCTAGAGGAAAATGGTTTTCCCTAACCTAAATTTCAATGAGAGAATGATCCCTACCATGACGAGTTAGCGATCATGGTACCGAAACAACATCTCGAAGAAGTCTCCAAAATTTCCTGTAAAAACAACCCACTCTCAACAATCTAAGCCCACAGGTCAAAAAATCCATGAGACAAAAATCAATTTTTGAAAAAATATTTTGCAATTTCAAAGTTACATAATGACTTTTGGACTCACAGTTTTTTCATTTCTATTTGGAGTAAAGAGTTGTGGAGTAAAACTAAGCAAGCTTTCCTCTAAACAATTGGACCGTTCAAATCACCCCAAAGTCTCCAAGTAATCCTCAAATCCTACTTGTAATGATTTATGATAGTCTTTAAAAGTTTTTTCAAAGTTTTGACCATGGGAAACTATGCCCAAAAATTCAACTTTGTGTACACATGGGTTGGATGTGAGTAACCCACATATACGATGGCCCTACACGTGATTGTGTGTAAAGGGAACCTCTGTGTACATGAGTTAAAGTTTTAACAACATATAAATTAACAGTTGAGACATCAATTTTTTGTAGGATGACTATCACTTGGAGGGAAGAGAGCATACCGCCATAGATAATGAGGTAATGAATGAACAAAAAGCATTGGATGCTCTGAGAGATTGTGGCTTACTCAAATTATTCAAAATGCCAAATATGCAAGCCAATACATGCTTGCTATAACTTTTGATCCACTACTGGAGTGCAGAGGACGACGCTTTCATGATCAACCAAATCCCTCTATAAATTGAGGTCGAAGATATCTATTTCATTACCAGTCTCTCTCGAAGAGGGGAGGTCATGCACTCGACAGGCAGGATGAGAGGTAGTCTTTCGGTGGAAGAACATGTCGATATATATTGCCCTAGATATCCAAAGAAGATTGGGAGTCAAATTCCAATCAAACATGTGGAAAGTCTATTCTTGAGGATTTTTCTTTTTACCATTGCACAGGTAAATGGGTCAACTTCCCTGCGTCAGGTGTCATGAGTATCTATGAGCGTGGCATTGGAATGTCTTACCACAATATTTGATTGGTGCACGCCTCTTTTGACTAACATGAAGAGTCAATTGACCTCTATACAGAAGGGTCAAACAAAGAATTTTGGATATGGAACCATCTTTGTTCATTCTTCTTCGAGAAGGTACCTGGGCTACATCCCAAATTATTAGTGTCCATCAGCAGCCCTACAGATCCACGAATGGGTAGATGGGCAAACCTGATGAAGCCCCTTGGGGGCAGTAACATGCCCATAATGACCTTTGATGATGAGTTTTTCACCTGGTGGGATCAACAGATCATCGTGGTCGATGGCTACCCATAGCCGACATGGATTTCTGAGGAGATCCAGACTTAGTGTTACCACCAAATGCGGCATGGGGAAACATAGGTAACAATTGGATTTTTTAAATATGAAATGAAATTTAAAAAAAAAAATACATATTTGATGAGAAAAAATACTGACAAAATATAATGACCATGTTCCAAATGTGGCTCCAGTGAGACCTGATGGATTTCCGAGGCACAAGCATCGCGGAAGAGGGGGTGAAGAGACGACAACCGAGACAGAGAGAGTCCTTTATGCTGTTTAGAGAAGCTTGGTGAGACTAACTCACTAGGTACATATGATAGTTGTAGAGGATCTGCCTAAGGAGATGCAGCATTGTGTGGTAGGGGTACCACGAGACTGGGTCCGAATACTTCACCGTGTAGCCAACGCTGTGGTTAACTTTTTAACCACTCATCCTGAGCTAGATCGATAGATAGATCTATGTATGACTAGACATGATTATGGGCATAAGCCTAAATTTTGAGGGAATCCTATCCCAATTTTGTATATTATTTTTTAACACTCCATCTATATACAGGTGATTTTATGATATATATACAGATTTGATTTTTTTCTTATGTTATTTAGTTTGATGAATAATTAATGTGTCAGTCTAATGCTTGATTAGCAATAGATTCTAGTAATGAATTCTCAAATCGTGGAATGTGAACATATGTGATATAAATAAATGATCGTTGCAACACTCTCACTCTCAAAAATTGGCGATTTAAATAAGGATCACGAACCCGATAAGTGTTATTTATCTACGACACCACCAGTTGTCAGTCTAGATAAACTACCAATGAATCAATCCCATAATATATTGCTTTGGATAGTAAATTAAGAACATCAGTATATTCAGAAATGTTGTTCGAAGCAGGGCCAATACATACTCCCCTCGACACCATCAATTGGCCAGATGGATAATAAATCACCCAAGCCGCGGAAGCAATATTCCAAGTGTGCCAACTTGCACCATCGGCAAATCCAAAATATATCGAATACTCCATAAATACCTGTCAAATCATATCAAAAAATATCGATATCATAAAATGACAGACAAATATGTACAAAGATACAATATATACAAACAAGCAATTGCTCAGACGAAACCTAAGCAAAATACTTCTTAAGGTAGAGCCCATTTCGAGGCTCTGCCAGCATGTCCTCTTCAAAGTCAATTAATTCATAAGCCCCTTTTTTTCAAAACACGCTTGAATATAAAGGGACCATACCACAAAGATTTGAACTTGCCTTCCCCCAGGGCATGTTTGTCTTGGTCATAGACTAAGACAAGTTCGCCTTCAGAAAAAACCTGAGGATGGACAGCTTCATCATATTGAGTTTTAATCCTCTTATGGGATTCATTTATTATGGCTACATCTCGACGCTGCTCATCAAGATGTTCCAAATGAACGAGGCGTTCTTCGAGACTAGATGTCTCTAGAATAAGTTCTACAACTAGATTAAGGGACAGAATTTCACATTCGATAGGGAAGATAGATTCCAACCCGTAAACTAGTTGAAAAGGAGTAAAACCAATGGCAGTCTTAACTGAGGTTTGGTACTCCCAAAGTACTGGATACAACATGATGTGCCAATTGCATCGAGTTTTATCAATCGCCCTTTGTAAGATGGTCTTAAGGGACTTATTCATGGCTTCAACCTACCCATTGGCCTGAGGATAATATGGAGATGAATGCTCCTGTCGAAAGCCCAACTTGAGAGCTAATTCGGTCATCAGTTGATTTTGGAAGTGACTGCCATGGTCAGTGACAATCTCTCTTGGGATACCAAATCGTGAAATAACCTGGTTGAAGAGAAACAAGGCTATTTTCTCATTATCATTTTTTAAAGTAGGCATGACCTCAACTCACTTTGTAAATTAGTCTATGGCCACAATGATATACTTGTGATTCCCTGCTGAAGGCAGATTATAAGTACTAAAATCAATGCCCCACTTCGTAAATGGACCGACAGTGATAATAGGAAAAAGTGGAGCTGGATGCGCATGCATTTTCCGAGTATAAACTTGACAAAGATGACAACATTTGACTACTTCAATATAGTCTTTGAAAATTGAAGGCCAAAAGTAGCTTGCTCGTAAAATTTTATGGGCTATTGCAAGCCCTGATAGATGACCGCCACAAGCTCCATTGTGGCAATCATTAAGTACTAACTCGACTTCTTCCAAAGTTAAGCAATGCCTAAGGATTGAGTCAACCCCTTTGCAATATAATGTACCACCAATAATAACATAGTTTTTGGTAAGGTGATGTAACTTTCGACACTCATCTTTGGAGAAAGCAGGTGGAAACTTCGAAGTCTAGAGATATATAATGATATCTCCATACCAGGGATCTTGTGAATAAATTAGGAATAAATGTTCGTCAGGAAAGTTTTCCTCATAAACAATAGCTTCCTCACAAGGCAACTTCGAAATCAATTCTGCAAAAGCTAATGACTTAGATTTAGTTGACAAGAATTCAAGATCGAACTCTTGCAAAATAACAATCCATTGATTATACTTGCCCCCAATCACTCGCCTACTGAGGACAAACTGAAAAGGATTGACAACCGCTAAGACAAATGTTTTGCGAAGCAGAATGTAATGACGAAGCTGCTGAATAGCATGGACAGCCGCCAAGGCCAATTTCTCGATGGGAGAATAGCATAGCTCAGGTCCTTTAAGCCTTGACTCAAGTAGTAGATTACATGCTCATTAATAGCATCATCCTCCTAAAGCACAACCATATCGATGGTTGATTCTGTCGTAGCAAGATACAAAAGGAAATATCTGCCATAATCTAGTGGACTCAATAATGGAGAAGAGGTTAATTCATTTTTCAAAGCATCATAATATCGTTTTGCGAAATCATCCCATAAAAATGGAACTCCTTTCTTAAGAAAATGCATAAATCTTTTGGTAATATCGGCGTAATTTGCTATAAATCTCCTCAAGAAATTTGCCTTTCCTTGGAGACTTTGAATTTGACGAATGGAAGGCTTGGGAGGCAATTGAATTATTGCCTCAATCTTGAAAGGATCAACTCGAATCCCTTCAGTCGATACAATGAATCCTAACAGCCGACCAGATGTGACCACAAAAACACACTTACTCGGATTCAACCAGATTTTATAAAAACGAAATCTCTGAAAGACTAACCAAAGGTGCCTGGGATGATCAATTCTCTTGCGAGAACGAGCAGCTAAGTGATCCAAGTATGCTTCGATAACATTTTTGATGTCAAGGAAAGCATAAGACATGGCCCGCTGAAAAGTAGCTCCAACATTTTTAAGGCCAAAAGGCATCTTCTTGTATGAAAACGTGCCCCAAGGACAAATAAAGGTTGTCTTGTGTTGATCCTTTGGATGGATAGTAATTTTATTGTAACCAGAGAATCCATCCATGAACGAAAAAATTTCATTACCTGCACATTCATCAACAATTTGATCAATAAAAGGCGTGGGGTAATTGTCTTTTGGACAATCTTTATTTAAATCCCTAAAGTCGATACATACTTGGATCGTTCCTTGCTTCTTATCTACCAAGACTGGGTTGGAAACCCACTCAATTAGAATAACGGGGTATATGAAACCTGCCTTAAGCAACTTTTCAACTTCAGCTTTAATAGTTGCCACTTTCCGAGGATTGACCGGCCGAATTTTTTTACGAATAGGTTTGGCATTTTCATATGTCTTGATCTCATTTTGGACTATAGATGGATCAATTCCAAGCATTTCCTCATAAGACCAAGAGAACACATCTCGAAATTATTTGATGAGATCGATGTAGATTTGAATTCCTTCAAGGGAACAGTCAGCTCTGATGAAGACATTTTTGATTATGTTAGGATTCCTAGAGATTTTCACAGGTACAATTTGTGAGATAACCGACATGTTACCTTCAACAAAAAATTGTGCTGGAGCCAAAGGGTTTGAAATTGTATAAACATCACTAGTAGACAGATTGGACAAACTAGATTCAACTTCATGCAATGGAGGGAGAAAATATGAACAATGATGTAAATCATCCCATGGTCGATCCACACCCATCATTGCTTCCAAAATTTCTTCTTCAAATGGTAATACTTTATCCAAGCAATCCAGAGCTGAAGTAGAATCGAGGGTCCAAGACGAAGCCACATCGCCATCTAACTCCTCTAGTGAAAAAGGATTGGGACGTTTGTCTACAGATTTAACAATAGATTGATAAGCGAGTTCCGCTGCAGACATGGGAAATGCCATTCCACCTACCTGCCCTCCATCTAATGTGGTGGTAGATGAAGGTAAAGGCCAAGGGTTCAAAATAACGTGTTCGAAAGAACTCTTTTAGAGAAGGTCCCCTAGAGGATGAAATCACATTAATTCTAGTTGTAGGAGAAAGGAGGTCGAATATACCCATTAACAAAGAGTACATCCCAACTCTTAAATTCTTAATAGATTGACGGGGATTGTCCACCAATGGAACGGTAGAATCCGAAGTTGCGTGAGAGTCACCTGGAGAATAATCTAACTGATCAACTCAAACAATCCTCCCCTCTTGAGGAAAACAGAGGATGTGGAATAATGATGAAACTATGGCATCCATCTCGTAAATCCAATTCCTTCCTAAGAGGAGGTTATAATCCAGGTTTGCATCGATGATTTATACCTAAATATTCACTACCTTTCCCCCAACACAGATAGGAAAGCCCGGGATAATCCTGTGCGGCCTATGAGAATGTCCATAAAATGTCATCAAAAGAGCCGATGAAGGAACAACTGAAGGTGATGCAATGGCCTTCCAACATGACATAGACATCACACATGTGGAAGCTCCCTCATCTATAATAATCCACAAAATATTGGTCTTTTGGTATGTGGACTTTATCTGAAAGTCATATGGTGAGGAAGTCTCTTTTTGACATTCAACATATCAAAAGTGAGCACTAAAGAATTCTTTGGGTCTACTACACCGATTGTCGAAAGCAAAGCACTTCTCTGAGCAGGGCACGACTGGAGTACCTCCAATGCTGACATAGCACAAGGACTTTGAGCCAGATCTTCTACAATCAAGTACTTTTGGGCTTCCTTACAATTAGGGTTAATAGTCGAGTGCTTTGCGGATCCTTTTGGTATCCAGGTATAGACTCAATAGAGGGCCACTCAATAAGAAGTGGTTTTGTGGCTTCGACAACAGATTTAGCCTTAGATGTTTCTGATTACCATAATCGTGTGCTTGCGTAGCGACGTCGATATGAGAGCTCATCATATAAACGTTTGATGAATTTTCCCCTTCCTGGTTGCCCCCGGCAAAGGTACCATCATTAGAATTCACACCAACAAGTAATTGTTGCCCTTGGGGAAAAGGGTTAGTCATAACATCTAAGGAGCTAGAGGACCCTTGCTGTACTAATAAGCGTTGAGCGTCTTTCATCTTAGGGCAGAGGTGACTTAGATAATCTCGATTGCATAACTTGCATGGAAATTTTAGCTTTTTCTTAGACTCTTTCCTACCCTCTCCGGCATCATTGCCGAGTTTGTTTGAATTTCCTTTGCCTTCCTAGTTATTCTTCTTACCTTGTCCCTTCCTCTTCCATCGGATTGTTAATTTTCTTTGGGGTTAGTGTTCTAGACAGTGTTTATAGAGGTAGGTTGGGAAGGTGTAGGTACAAACGGTGTTTCCTAGGTAGAAGAAGCAGTTTGTAGAGACAATTGTTGTAATTGATTCAATAGGTTCATCGTGTTAACATTAATATTTCTGACTATACCATCAGCATGGGGACCTAGTTTCAGTTTGGCTAGATCGACCTTAGATCTAGGAGCATCAAGTAAAATTTTTTGAAGAACCCCGGACTGAGAATATATCAGTTCCGATTGTTGGGCTCTAAAAATGTCTTGCTCTTCCATATAAACACCGAAGAGAGACACATCCTTTGAGATCTCAAGTTGTAATTATTTGAGAAACCATTCGAGATGGAACTATGGCGGGATTTCAGCATTGATAAGCCTTTTCCTCCTCCTCCATTCCTAGATGTGATCTGAAATGTGAGTTGCGGTGTCTTGCTAAAAGTTATCCAGAAGTTCAGTTCCGGCTTCATATTGAACAGGTAACTAAAAATGGTTCAAAAAGACATTAGCCAAATCACAGAAAGAAGTATAGGTGCCCCTGGAAACTCTATAGACCATTTGGTTGCATTTCTGGTTAGGGTGCACTAAAATAACCTGAACTTGATCGAATCATCTATCAAGGAGTTGGATGCGCACCATAAGTGAAATGTGGTTACGTGGTCTCCCAGATCTTAACCACTCTTCCCTTCAAATTTTGGGATATCTGAGGGAAATTTAGTCGGGACCAGAGGCCAAGCTGGATTGTACCAAATCGGACCATTTGTCAATTTAGTTAAATCTGGCAAGTTCAGCATGGCCAGAAAAGGGAGTTGTGGCGGACCTTGGGAATTCCATCCAGTGCGGGCGGGGTTCCCAAAGGTCTGAAAATAATGACCTGGATTTTTAAAAGCATTAGGTTGCCCAAAGTAACTCGTAGAGCCTACCAAACCAAAAGGTTCTCTTGTGGTCCAGAAAAATTTGGAGTTTGACCAACTCCTCCCGAAAATCCTCTGTAACCAATGAAGTTACCCCCTAACGAAGTGTTAAAAGGAGTTGATAGCCCCTGATAAGGATTCCATGAATTACAAAAGGTTGGAAAATTTTGAAACGAATTAACTGAAGAATACAGCACATTCCCTTGTTGGCTAGAATAAAATTGATTCCTAGCTCCTATTTCACTAACCGCAGGGTTTGTCCAACTCTGGAATGGGTTATTACCTTGACCTATAAAGGAAAAAAGCATTGACCCTATTGTTGGATTGGAGTGTGTTATATGACCACTTCCAAATGGGAAACCCTGAAAAGAAGCCAATCCACTCATCATGGATGTGGAGGCAGTCGATGGTATGTTCAAAGGAACTGAAGGAATCCTGTGAGATAGCATTCCATAAGGGATAAATCCAAAACCGGATGTAGTAGTCTGAGAACTTCCGCTGGTTGACGAAATGGAAGTAGACCCAAATATAGCCATGTTGGGAGTAATAGAAAGGATGGAAATAGTTCCTCCTCCTTGTACAAATATGGGAGTCTGCACACTCTCAACACTCATCGTAGATGCCATGCTTCCAGTAGCGGTCATCGAAGGAATAGATGGGTGTAAACCTAGGCTCTAAAGCCTATGAGTCGGGGTTCCAACATACAATAGAATGTCTAGATGATCAGGAGGAAGAGGAGAATTAGAAGCCGCAACCAACTCTAAAAGCTCTTCAAATTCGATATTATCTTCTGACTAAAAAAGTACTCGAGAAAGAACTGGTGTGTTCCTCTCTAACTCTCTACTAGTGCTAGGTATATCTTGTGAATTAATGACCCCAAGCAAAGGATCAATCTCTGATGTGCCTACTACCACTAGTTGAAAACCACTGGTATAATTTCTCCTATGCCTTCTAGGAGAAGGCTCGGGACTCGTAGGTGATAGCCCACAAATTTTTCTAGACCATCAAGATGGTCGATCAGCCACTTTGAATTATTTAAAATATCTACTTAAAGACTCAAAAAATTATAAAGCTAGGCTGACTAGGAGCAAAAAACACTCACTAAAAATTCCCTAAAGATATCAACAATCAAACAACTCTCGAGTATTTCTGCTCCGGGTGATTAGGACTGGACACCAAAATACAAGAAAGTTAATAACAAAGGCCTTTCGAAAATAGATTGGGGTAATTACGCCCTAGGCTTACTCGCGAAGGTATCAGAGGCAGTTACGCTGACCTCAAGACAATAGCCTTTGTTCGTGCAAGCACCCAAGCTTCGCAAGGGTACCCTCCAGAAGTACTGTTGAACGTGATACAAAGTCAGCCTCAGGTGCCATGGGATTCCCCTCCACAGCCACCTGTGTGATCCCTAGGATAGGAAACTATGGCCACCAACTCGTATTAGAAGTCGGGAGGAACAATCGTGAGGTGGGATCTGACAATTAGGAGAGGGGGTATCTCTCTTCCTTATCTTCACTCTCCCTCGTGCTTTACTCCCAATTACGGAGCTTTCTCAATCTCCCTAATGCTATTGGATTCTGATCATTAATCAAACTTCTATGTTTTGTAATTTTGAGCGGCCTTGGAGAGTTAACTCTCCTCTTGCCTAATCCAAGGCCCTAATAAACCTAAACTTGTTGGTGTATTATGATGACAACATAAAAGTTCTAGTTTATTTTAAATAATCACTTGATTTTAATGGTTGTTCTTTAAGTCAAGGGTAAATATGCGAGTGAAATCAATGATGTTTGTATGACGCAACATAAATCAATGAAAAACTAACTACATGAATGTAGTCATTTTTTCTTCGATGAAGAGAGATCTCTATACGGGTTCTATGAAACTTCTACGAAGAAAAGTACTTTTCTCTTCTTTTCTTGAAACACACTTCACACACCCAAAAACTAAAAGACTATGAATTCTTTAACAATGCAAACTACCCTAATGCAAGATATAATGGAGATGCAATATCCTAAATAACACTCAAAAAGAAAATGCAACTGTTTATAACTAACAATGAGCCAACTTAAGTACTGAAGAGGATACAAATTTTGAACAAAAAATTCTGTCCAAACAAGAAGGACAAATTGTAAAAGATCGCAATTCACTTTCAACAACAAAAAGAAACCATAAAACAAACTTGGCAAAAGAAAAATAAAAACAAAGTTTTTTGAGATCTTTTCTTTTTTAAAGAAGAAACCAAAACAACTTTTTGAAATCACCAAAATTCTACTAAAACTCAAAAGATCAAGAAAAGAGCACAAGGAGTCTTTTCAAGTTACAAACTCGAAAATGAACGAAAACTTGATTAAAAAGACTTCAACTTGTACAAAACGACCCAAATAGCAGCAAAGAGTTTGAAAAAATGACCAAGAAGCCAGGAAAGAAATACTTCCAAAATCATCAAAAAGACTTTCAAAAAGCAAGAAAAGCTATGAGGCCACAAAACAAACGAGAGAAAAGCAAGTATATTTGAAATCCGGGCTTGACACTGAAACTGAAAACAATCTCGTGTTCAGGAGGACCAGAACAATCAAGAACTTCAGGACAAAGTCTTGTGTGCCAAAAATAAAATTACAAACTCTCTAAAGAAGCAAACCTAGGCCAAATCTTTTCAATGAGGAAGAGACTTCAAAACAGTACGTTTGCAGAATAACTAAATTCTTTAGAAAACAATTGACCACACAGAGACTGAAAAGACTAGGCAACAAATATATCTGGGCTAAAAGATTTGAAAAAACAATGCAAAAATTTGCATACGCGACTGTGTGCAAACACATAGGCATGTACACGCATTCCTGACA
The DNA here is from genome assembly GCA_000404065.3 of Pinus taeda. Classification (NCBI taxonomy): domain Eukaryota; kingdom Viridiplantae; phylum Streptophyta; class Pinopsida; order Pinales; family Pinaceae; genus Pinus; species Pinus taeda. The sequence continues at coordinate 70,612 of APFE031038795.1, forward strand.
TAGGAAACTCACGTATACGTTGTTGGAAATAATACTAAGAGGGGGGGTGAATCAGTAGTAGCAAGTCAATACTTTTTCATTTCCATAATCAGATTTATATACGCTACTTCAGTTAATGGAACTCGCATGTATACGCAACTATGGTTAAGGCAACTAACATATATACTACAAACTTAAGATTCAATTAATTCATCATATGTTGATCTTTAATCAGTGCATCATAACCATATAAACAGTAACCAGGTGTGGTAAAAAAAAAACAGACAATCACACACATGAACACAAGATATAAGGTGGAAACCCAATGTGGGTGAAAACCACCTGCTACAATCATCTCTATCTTCCTTTTAATAATAAGAAACTTCATTTTACAATTTTTGTATTGTTGCAGACTTATACCAGTACACAGGCTTCTACCTGTAGAAGGCTACAACCTCCTCTCATTCTCCATCTTCTCCTGGAATGGAGCTGCAACCCCCCTAGCTCTTGTACTAGTTGATATGTTTACTAGTACATAAGTGTCGGCCTACAGAAGGCTACAACCTTATCTTTTCTTCAAAGGACCACGTTTCATAAATTTTCAGACTGGATCCATCAATAACATCATTCAATCATCAAATATATCTGTATCAACCAATCTCCTTTTCACCAACCACAACTGAACCAATCAATCACTTTGACAACCCTTCAATCTGATCTTTCAAAATGTTGTAACCAGAGTACAGTAACCAGAACCCAAGCTAGAACCCAAAACACTGCAACAGCAAATAGAAGCAGCTAAAACATATTTTACAAGGTATACGTTACTTCCCTGTGTCAAACCTATGTGCATACGCTCCTTTCTCAAGGCGAACCTGCATACAGATCTGTAAATCAAACTTAAGATGTATATGCTATTTTGATATGAAAAACCAGTGTGTATATGCACCTTTTCTAAAGTGAACCTACGTGCATATATGTCAATGATGATTTAAACATTACAACAATTCCAGACTTCAGTTATACCCAGATCATCATATTTACAAACTACAACATGCGCCAGTTATTTAGATAAATGATCAAACCACATAAAGATACTTCACTTCAAACCTTAAGGTCTTGACCCATCATTAGATCTTATCCTTCATCAAGCGCAAAGGTTCATCCTTGGTTCAGATCCAGTTATGCACCATAACCCAATGACTTTTACACTAGATCTTGCTCATCATCAGCTATTCAATCCTTTAGTACTTTGGCCTAATGATATTCTTCCCCTTATATAGTGTTAGGCCTTTCTCAATACCATGGTCCAAAACCACTTAGGACTAATACCTTGGACCAAATACCTGGGATCAATACTTTGGACCAATACCATGGATCAAAATACCATGGACCAAATACCATGAACCAAAACTTAGATTTCCAACATGTACACATCTTTCCTTCTGTGAAACTGTGTGTGTACGTTATACACACCTTTTGGTCAATTAACCTGTGGGTATACGCTACTTTGTCAAGGTGAACCTACGTATACTTCTCTTTCCTCATTCGGTGAAGTCTGATCTGTAACTCTGAGTTTTTAACCTGTTGAACGTATACTTCTCTTTCCTCATTCGGTGAAGTCTAATCTGTAACTCTAAGTTGTTAACCTGCTGAACTATGATCTGTCATCTGAGTGAGTTACCATCAAGGAAAAAACTTGTGTCAAATCTGAGTCATAATTCCAACAATCTCCCCCTTTGTACTTGATGGCAACTCCAAGTCACTCTTCCCATTTGTCATCAAGGGAAAAGGGTCATGCTCCCCCTGATTACATGCTGAATTCTCTGATATGTTGAAGTGTGTTGATTGAGCTTCATGAACGAGTCCATGCTCCCCCTGAATATAAGCAAGGTCTACAAAAAGATGTTCTAAAAGAAGAACATGACTCTATACATACATCATAAATGGTCTTCCTATCACCAATGACTCATACATACATCCATCTCCCAACCAAGTGAGGATATACCAATTTTGTATACATGTCAAAACAAAAACATTACAACATCCATCCCATGCATAGTGGGGTAACAAAATAGGTTGTTTCATGACCTTTTCATAAAAAGATATACATGACATATATAACAAAGACCAAGACCATGATTTTCATCAGCAACTATTATCAACAGCATTTATCAATCAGCCTCCAGTCCAGCAACCATGTTCTCCCCCTGATCCTATTCCACCTGAAACAAAAACAATTGTGTGATTATGTACCAAGATCTTCTAAGATAATGCCAACAATGCATTATTAGAAGCATTTGCTCCCCTTGAACCTGTGCCATATGATCATTGTCAGATCTGATCATTTCATATAATAGAAGAGTTATCAAGGCATCATCATCAAACAGATATTCATCAAGTTATCCACAACTTATGAGAGCCAACATATTTCTACTTGTCATCCACAGATTGTAACCATCATCAAGCAGAGCAGATAATTCACTAAGCCATATCAGACTCCTTTCTTCTTGAGTCTAGCCCACTTCTTTTCTTCAAACCAACATATACGTGACTGTATCCACAAAAACCAGCATATGTATGCAAGTACGCTTCATGAAACTCGCGTATAACCACCTTTCTCTGAAACAGATAGGATTTAATAGCAGGATGATGCATCAACTACTCCCAGCTTCTCTATGAGATATTCAAATGTCTCTCTAGGCAGTGGTTTGGTGAATATATCAGCAACCTATTCTTCGGAAGGAACATACTCCAATTTGACCTTTTGTTCAAGCACTTGTTCATGTAGAAAATGATATTTGATGGGTATGTTCTTGGTCTTGGAATGCATGACTGGATTCTTTGAAATATTGATGGCACTTGTATTATCACATAGAATGGAGATGGGTGGAGTACATGTGATCTGAATGTCTTGCAATGTTTGCATCATCCAAAGGAGTTGTGTGCAGCAAGATGTAGCAGCCACATATTCTACTTCAGCTGTAGATAATGAAATTGAACTTTGTTTCTTGTTGAACCAAGACACTAATCTGGAACCCATATATAATGCACCACCACTAGTGCTTTTTCTTTCATCAATGCTTCCTGCCCAATCTGCATCTATATATGCATGAAGTGTAAGATCTGTATCTCGACGATGCCATAAACCAAAATTCTGTGTTCCTTGAAGATATTTGAAAATCTTTTTGACTACCTGAAGGTGTGATTCCTTTGGATTTGCTTGGAATCTTCCAACTATTCCTACTGCATGCATGATGTTTGGTCAGGTACCTGTTAGATAAAGCAAACTGCCAATCATGGATCTGTAAGTTGGTTGATGTACTGCTGTTGATTCATCATTTGAGCTGAGACTACATCATGTTACCATTGGGGTACATACTGGTTTAGAATCCTCCATCCCATATTTTTTCAAGATCTGTTTGAGATATTTGGTTTGTGACAAAAAAAATACCATTTTTATTTTGTTTAACTTGTAGACCAAGAAAATATGTAAGCTCACCAAGCAAGGACATCATTACTGAAGCAAAATTCCAACTCATGGCTTCTTCATTGCTACCAAAAATGATATCATCAACATACACAACAAGTATTAGCAATTTATTATTGTCAATATTTGTATATAGATTGCTATCAGCTAATCCCTTTGAAAAAACCTTGTTGATGGAGATATTTGTCAAGACGGTAATACCAACCCCTTGGAGCTTGTTTTAGACCATAAAGAGACTTTCTGAGTCTGCATGCAAGTTTTGCATCATTTCCAAGAATGAATCCATCTGGTTGCTCAATATAGACTTCTTCTTCTAAGTCTCCATTAAGAAAGGCAGATTTTACATCCATTTGATATACTTTGCATTTTTGAAAACTAGAAAGAGCAAGGAACATTATTATGGCTTCAAGTCTAGCAACAGGTGTAAAAGTTTCTTCAAAATCTATACCTTCTTGTTGAGCATATCCTTTACAAACAATTCTGGCCTTGTTTCTAATAACTTCTCCATTTTCATTCATCTTGTTTTTGAATATCCATTTAGTTCCTATGATATTCTTATCATGAGGTCTAGGAACTAATTCCCAAGTATTATTATTTTCAATTTTCTCAAGTTCTTCATTCATGGCCTTTACCCAACATTCATCTTTGCATGTTTCATTTACATTTTGAGGTTCGGTGGAGGATAGTAATGCTAGATATCTTGAAGATTCTGTAATAGTTCTTCTTGTCTACACGCTTGCCTCTTTCTGTCCCAAAGTTTGTGTCTCTAGATGATTATTCTGAACATACCTGGATGGAGTCTTTTCTTCTACCATTATCTCTTCTTCTAGTGCTTCATTGGTTTCTTCTTCAGAATTAGTGGGATTTGATGTGGAAGGATAATCCTCATCTTCTTCATATTCTTCGATTTTTATTTGTTTTGGATTTTTTCATGCTTCATCAACCACAACATCAATACTTTCAATAATTTTCCCAAGCCTTTTATTATTACATTTATATCCTTTACTTCGGGAAGAGTAACCAAGGAGAATACCTTCATCTGCTCTGGGTTCAAACTTACCAAGCTTTTCATCATTCCTTTTGATGTAACATTTGCTTCCAAAAACTTTGAAGTATTTTACAGTAGGAATCTTACCATACTAGAGTTCATGTGGAGTTTGAGTGTTGTTTACCCGAACATTTTCTTGGTTGAAAATAGTGACGACAGTGAATTCAGCTTCACCCCAGAAGGTTGCAGGGGTTCCAGACTCATCTAGCATAGCACGAGCCATTTTTTGAATAGTTCTATTCATCCTTTCTACCACCATTTTGCTTAGGAGTCCTTGCAGTGGAGAATTTCCTTTTTATTCCATTTTCTTCACAAAAGTCAAAGAATTCATCCGAATTAAATTCCCCTCCTCAATCAGATCTGAGGCATTTGATTTTGCAATCTGATTCATTTTCAACCAAAGCTTTAAAGGCTTTGAACTTTTCAAATGCTTCATGTTTATGCTTTAGAAGTCCTATCCAACACATTCTAGAAAAATCATCAATGAACAATATAAAGTATTCTTCTCCACGAGGTGACTTTTTCCTTGATGGTCCACATAAATCAATATGAACAAGTTCAAGAGGCTTACTAGCTGATCCTTCCTTTTCATGGAAGTGTGATCCGGTTTGCTTACCAAATTGACATGATTTGCATATTGTATTTTCTAGAATGCTGATATCGGGAAGATCATGAACCGCCTAGAATCTGCATGCTTTTCTTATTTGAGAAAAATTTAGATGCCCCAATCTTCTGTGCCATAGCTAGTGTTCATCATTTTTGCTTAGATAGCACTGTTTTTGTCCTCCCCTGAGTATGTATAGGTTGTTTGGAGTTCTTGTCCCTTTAATCATGGTTTCTCCTATATCAAGCTCATAAACAACACATCCATTTGATCGAAACACTACTTCATTTCCTTGATCACACGTTTGACTCACACTCAACATATTATGCTTTAAGCCATCAACATACATAACATTCCCAGCTTTAACTTTTTCTTTCAAGAAAACAGAGCCTTTACCTTTGATGACAGTGGGAGTGTCATTTCCAAATGAGACACTCTTTTCCTTTTCTAAGGCATTATATGAGTGTAGTTTTTCTCTGTCACCTATCATGTGTTTTGAGCATCCACTGTCGATGTACCACTGGTTTTCTTGTCCTTCTGCATACAAGGCTATACCACATCTTTCTGTTTGCGGTTCTTTCTTTCTCCATATTTTGGTATTTAATGGAGTTTGCTCCTTTTGAGCTATTTGACGAAATTTACTCCTGCATTTAGATTCTTCATGGCCAAAGTTGTTACAAATTGAGCATTCCATTTCATTTTTAAGAAGAGGAAAGCTATTATAGGAAATTTCTTGATCCTAGTCACATTTCTTTGATTTCGTGCTTCTATAGTCATGATATTTTTGTAAGAAACACTTTGAGCAGCTTTGTGTCCAAAATTATGACATGAGAAACATTGACCATTAAAGAAGTTCCTGCTATTATTGAATCTACTGACGTGATGATTCTAGTTGAAGTTCCTTCTCCTAGCTTGTTGATTGATATTCTTTGAAGCAAATTGAGTGTGATTTACCTGAGGTTGATTGTGGCCTATGTTCATTCTTGAAGTAAATTGAGCCTGATTCACCTGGTGATCTACTTTATGCCTTTGCTGACGATTGTCAAACTATTCACTACTCTTTGCTGCATCACAATAGCTCTTAGTGGAGGTTGATGGATTCTGTGATTGAGATGTTTCTTCAAAGTATCCAAGACTTGTCTTTATCACAGGAGATCACTTCACCTTGATAATTTCATTTAATGTATCTGATCCTTTAGAAAATCTAAGATTAAGAGCCTTTGTTTTCTCAAGATCCTTTCTTAGACCCACAATTTCACATTCTAGCTTTTCATTGTGTTTTTCTCTTTCAGCAAGTTGGAATGTCAAGGTATCTATAATCATACTCTTTTCTTCTAAACAGATTTTGAGTTTAGATATTTCTTCAAAAAGGTCATCTTCATCTAAAGCATCTAAAAAATCATCATCTTCATGAGCCATCAGAAGTCTATAGTCATTGATATTTTCATCTTCATCAATATTTGATAAACCATCGCTATCTTCATGAGTATATTAGCTCTTTTTACTTACATTTTGTTTTCTGTTCCATTTTGCAGATTCCTTACCTTTATCAAACTTATCTTTATAAGGACATTTGGTAGCATAATGACCGTCTCTTCCACAAGCAAAACATTTGAAAGGTAGTTTACCTCTGAATCTTCCGGAACCCCGTTGAAGGTTCTTAACAAAGTTTTCTTGTTCTTCTCCTTTTGAAATATGTCCTAATTGATTAAGTTCTTCTTTTCCTAAAGCTTTAAATGTGGCTTCTCTCATATCTGATGGACCTCCTTTTCTCATCTCGAAAGCAGTTAAGTTCTCATGCAGTTGTGTCATAGTAATAATCTGAAGATCCTGTTTTTCTTCTATGGCAGATACTTTTGATTCAAACTTAGCAGACAAGGATCTTAAAACCTTTTCAACTAAAGTAACTTCTTTTATCTCTTCACCCAAATTCTTCATGCAACTAACAATCTCATCTATACGTAAGAAGTAACTAGCTATACTTTCATCATTGTGCATTTTGAGAGTTTCATATTGAATTATGAGAGTTTGCAGTTTTGCACATTTCACCTTAGTGTCTCCTTCATAGCTTAGAACAATTTTGTCCCATTTTTCTTTGGCGGATTTGAGCTACATAACTTTGACAAATTCTGATTGTGATAGACTTCCAAATAATGTATTGACAACCCTGGCATTGGTTTCATATTGCTTTTTACCTGCCGCATCTGTAGGAATTGTTGATGGAAATGTATATCATCCTTCCACGATTTCCCAAACATCTATTCCAAGAGATTGAAGATAGGTTGTGGTTCTTACCTTCCAATAAACGAAGTTGCTTCCATCAAAGATTGGAGGTCTGATGCATCCCTCTCTTTCTTAATTACTCATGATGATGGATCTTCCTTCAAGCAATCAGGCTTCTTCTGAAGGACCTGCTCTGATACCAATTGTTGGAAATAATAATGGGGGGGGGGGGTGAATCAGTATTAGAAAGTCAATACTTTTTCATTTCCATAATTAGATTTATATACGCTACTTCAGTTAATGGAACTCGCGTGTATACGCAACTATTTTTAAGGCAACTAGCGTATATACTGCAAACTTAAGATTCAATTAATTCATCATATGTTGATCTTTAATCAGTGCATCAGAACCATATAAACAGTAACCAGGTGTAGTAAAAACAAAACAAACAATCACACACATGAACACAAGATATAAGGTGGAAACCTAATGTGGGTGTAAACCAACTACTGCAATCATCTCTATCTGCCTTTTAATAATAAGAAACTTCTTTTTACAATTTTTGTGCTGGTGCAGACTTATACTAGTATGCAGGATTTTACCTACAGAAGGCTACAACCTTCTATCATTCTCCATCTTCTCCTGGAAGGGAGCTACAACTTCCCTAGCTCTTGCACTAGCTAATATGTTTAGTAGTATGTAAGCGCCGGCTTACAGAAGGCTACAACCTTCTCTTTTCTTCTAGGGACCACGTTTCATAAATTTTCAGACTGGATCCATCAATAACATCATTCAATCATCAAATATATCTATATCAACCAATCTCCTTTTCACCAACCACAACTGAAGCAATCAGTCACTTTGACAACCCTTCAATCTAATCTTTCAGAATACAGTAACTAGAACCCAAGGCAAAACCTAGAACACTGCATCAGCAAACAGAAGCAACTAAAACATATTTTACGAGGTATACGCTACTTCCATGTGTCGAACCTGCGTGCATACGCTACTTTCTCAAGGTGAACCTGCATACAGATCTTCAAATCAAACTTAAGATGTATACTTTGTTTTGATATGAAGAACTAGCATGTATATGCACCATTTCTAAAGTGAACCTACATACAGATATGTAAATGATGATTTAAATATTACAACAATTCCAGACTTCAGCTATACCCAGATCATCATATTTATAGACCACAGCATGTTCCAATTATTCAGATAAATGATCAAACCACATAAAGATACTTCACTTCAAGCCTTAAGGTCTTGACCCATCATTATATCTTATCCTTCATCAAGTGATAAGGTTCATTCTTGGTTCAGAACCAGCTATGCACCATAACCCAATAACCTGTACACTAGATATTTCTCATCATCAGATATTCAACCCTTTAGTACTTTGGCCTAATGATCTTCTTCCCCTTATATAGTGTTAGGCCTTTCTCAATACCATGGTCTAAAACCACTTAGGACCAATACCTTGGACCAAACACCTCGGATCAATACTTCAGACCAGATACTTTGGACCAATACCATGGATCAAAATACCATGGACCAAATACCACGGACTAAAACTTAGATTTCCAACATGTACGCACCTTTCCTTCTGTGAAACTGCGTGTGTATGTTATATGCACCTTTTGGTCTGTTAACCTGCATGTATATGCTACTTTGTCAAGGTGAACCTGCGTATACTTCTCTTTCCTCATTCCGTGAAGTCTGATTTGTAGCTCTGAGCTATTAACCTGCTGAACTATGATCTGTCATCTGAGTGAGTTGCCATCAAGGACAACACCTATGTCAAATCTGAGTCATCATGCCAACATACGCGAGTTCACTTTACAGAAAAAAGCATGTATGCATGACTATGAACAAAGTAAAGAGCATATACAAAGCTTTGCAAGAAAAAATAAAAAACAAATTCTGATCCAAAAGATCAGACTTGAGGCCTGGGACTCTATTAGACCAAATAAGATTGTAACCATAAGCAAACCAAAGACTGAGCCTTGATTGAGAATGAACAATCCAAACCAGGAATAACAAGATTGTTATCCCTAGTGGAGTCGCAAATTCTATTTCAGGTGAAAGCGCCCTAGGGCTTTGGGTTAGAACCCCAATATAGCAGAAGCAAACTACAACAAGAAATACTCAAACAGCTCAGGCAAGATGCTTATATTATCAAACTACATATGAGTGACCGTACCCAGATTTCCTTCATTCGAGTAGGTCCCGTAAGGTTCAGACCCTCTACAACTCCTGATGTTCTTCTAACCTAAAAATCATTCAATTCGAACATATATAGTAGTATAAAAGTAAATCATATTCACAAAATTGACTTTATATCATATAAACAAATGATTGATCATACATCAAAATGGCATTCATATATGAATTAAAACATAATTTGATGCATAGAAATAGTTAATTTCATAAACAAGACAACATTTATTTTATTGCAGTAAGTTGTATATAACAAAGAGAGAATTCACCTGAGTCTTTCTCTAGCTCCAAGCAGAACCGTCCTCCAAATTCATCCTATCCTATCCTTCAACAATCTTCTTCCATCACCAACACTATGATATCTCAAGCAAAAGGAAGGATATCTATAATCAAGGAAAGAAGGGTTTCCTGAAACTTGGAAAAGTGCATGAAGCACAGGGATTCATTAGACTCAGTCAGGGATAATCTCAATATAATAACTCTATCTCTTCTCCTCCTCCTTAAGGCCTTCCCATAGAGGTCTATTTATACCTCTACCAATTAGTTTTTTGGTTGAGAAACAGTTGGGCCATGGGCAAAATTAAGGAAATTTAATTTTTTAAGTGTTTTAATACATATACGTGGGTTGGGTATTGACTAACCCGCATGTACATGCTTTTAGCTTAGGGCAAAGTAGCGTACATGGAATAAAACATTGTTTTTTATATATTTGGACCATGTTTGGAAGGAGGGGTTGCCCTAGGCCATAAACAAAGCATCATATATACCAAGAGTGGTAAATGGTGCTATAACACTTCCTTGGTAGCACAAACCATAATCACTAGTGCCACACAAATACCTGAAAACCCACTTCACTGTTGTCCAATGCTCCTTCCATGGTTTTGACATAAACCTACTCAATACTCCCACTGCATGTGTAATGTCTGGTCTAGTATAGACCATTGCATACATCCGGCTACCGACTGCACTTGCATATGGAACACGGGACATGTCATCTTCCTCTTCTTGTGTCTAGGGAAACTGTTCGACAGATAAATTTACACCTACAGCAATAGGAACCTTCATCGGTTTACTATCATGCATATTAAACCTCTGCAGTATTGTCTCGACATACTTCCTTTGGTTTAACCAGAGCTTCCTCTTTGCCCGATCTCTTTTAATTTCCATGCCCAAAATATGGTTTGCAGCACCAATATCTTTCATGTCGAATTTGGAGGACAATTCGGTCTTCAAATCCTGGATAATTTATTTGTCATTTCCAACTAGTAACATATCATCCACATACAAGACTAGATAAATAACACAGTCATCAATTAATTTCAAATACACATAGTGATCTTCTTTTCTTCCGGTGAAGCCAAATCCCCGTATAAATGTATCAAATTTATGATACCACATCCTTGGTGAATGTTTTAACCCATACAAAGACTTCTTTAACTTGCATACCAATTCTTTCTTACCCTTCACTGCTATTGGGCATGGAATCCCCCCACAACATGTTTTGGGGGCTCAAAGCCCAAGTTTTGGTTAAAGGTTTTGTAAGACTCCGCGAATTGCGGGTGCAAAGCGCGAAGTATAGGTTAAGTCATAGGTTTGTCTGCCCTAAAATATTGTAATGTAATGTAAAGTCATGTCGGCCTACACCATGGTTAGCGGACCATGGGATTGCATAAATAGAGTGAGGCTCTAAGTTGTAAATGTAGCTAAGGAATTAGAGAGAAGAATACAAATGGTTCGAGCTTAGAAAATGATTCTAAGTGTATTGGGTCATAGTAGTAGGAAGAGGCTTTGCAGCTGAGTGCACAGAGGCCTAGTAGAGTCTGTAGTTGAGTGCGCAGGGCGGTATCGAGTCTGTAATTGGGATTGAAGATTAATAAAGATAAGTTGATTCTTATTTTTGTGTAATTGTTGTACATTGCCTTTCTTACATTTATATTGGTTTATTTATCATGCGCACTGATATGATTGATGAATATGTTGTAATAATCATTAGTCTTACATAAACAAGTTAAGTAATCGGGTAATAACAAATTAAATAGCAAGGAACTTGGGTATTATACAGGCTGCGCCCCAAGTAAGGCTACGCGGAAGCAACACCATAGGGTGTGAAAGAATAGTAAGTGCATGTAGCGACATGTGCGCAGGGTCAAATTACGGACCTCCAAAATCTCATCAGACATCCCCAGGTTGTGGTTCTAGCACCCTCCCATACTACTTTGGGTGAGACCTCAATGCATGGACTGTTGCCGAAAGGGCCAGTAGTACCGGCATTTGCTTAGCTAAATCACCTATGAACCTAGGTCAGGACCATACAAGCCGACAAATGGTTTTGTTACCAGGACCTGGATCTGCATAAAGGATATTTGATGTCGTGCCACTGGAATCCAACAAAGAAATAAATTGAAGTGTGGTTGGACAAGAAGATTCACGAGTTCGCGGCACAAGAGAATAGAAATCCGCGATTATCTAAGGAACAGTGGTTGGAGCACTACTTGTATATGGAAATCCACAAAATTTTCTTTGCATCCTTTCCTTCTAAGCTATATGAGTGAATCGCGAAGTTAGCAAACAGCCAGGGAAGGTGTAATCTCGACAAACTATTAGTGTGGACTCCAGAATTAGTGCACATACTAGAAGCATCAGGAGATAAGATAGCACAAGTTGTGGAGCATTGGCTTGACCAAATAATAGGAGGATTTATCACTGAGTTCGCAGTCGACGCGACCGTTAGCTACTGTGAGGCGAAACGACGTTTTCTCAAGGGATTGTGAGGTAAGTATATTAAATCTTTGAACACTTGGATTAAGATGCTATTGTGTGAAAAGTGGGTTATGCGAATAAATTAATGTTTGGAACTACGCGAAGTGGGAAGATCTACAGAAGCGGGAGTAGTGAAGAGTTGGAAAACAGTCCCTTAATTTCACCCTTGTGGGAAAGCGAGGAAGAGCTCGTGAAAGTTTCTCTGAGAAGTGCGGTCAGTCTGATAAGGCAATGTATTCTGTGTTTACCATCTCCACCCACACTACCACCCATCTCACCCTCCTCACCTCCATCTCCACCCACCCCACCTCCACCACCACCACAGTTCAGTATGGTGAGTGCGATCAAACTACCTGTATTTAGAGGAGTGGGAAACGAAGATTTGGACCAATTCTGGTTCGTGGTAAGAGCAGTACGGGAAGCAAAGGGCATCATGGATGATAATGTTAAAAAGGCTACGCTAGTGAGAATGCTGCAGGATCGTGCATTAACGTGGTATATCAAGCATTCTAATGACCACCCGAATGCAAGAATTGCAGAGATCTAGGCCGCGCTGAATAAGGAATTTAGCAGGGCAAAATCAGAAACACAATCAATCATCAAGTTTAAGGAGATCTCGATGCTCCCGAGCAATACCCCCTAGGATCTGGACCAAAGGCTGAAGAGTATGATCCGTGAAGCCAATATGACGTTAACAGATGCACAGTATCGCACATGGTTTGTGGCCTCACTTACGCCACACTTAACGGCGACATTGTAACAGAAAAAACTTTCCACCTAGGCCGAAGTGTTGGAGATGGCAATGAGATTGCATGAGACCCCTATACAAGACCCTAGGTTGGGAGTCCAATAAATCCACGCACAATTGTAGAATCTATGTCTCGAGATGCAAAGTTTGAAACAGGACACGACACCTCGGCTGGAGGTGTGTGAGGAGGTATGGTGAATAAAATGCAAAGGCTAAAGGCACGACAAGGACCATCGTCCAGTATTCGCGAGCTACCTAGCAAGAGGAGGGCCAATGCTGATAAGATTGGAGGCATAGGCAGGGCTAAGTGCGGCATCTGCATTATGGTGCACGATTTGCAAGATAGGAGGAAAACACACCACGAATAATTGTCATCTATTGCAGAAGTATACACAGATGTCCCAGCAATTGTTTTGTAATTTCTGTAGGTCGATAGGCCATGACGAACTCACCTACCGAAGCTATGAACTAATGATGGACCAGACTCCTGCCTACAGGGTGCAGACCAAAACACGAGCCCCTAACCCAAATGCATGGATGGAGCGAGCTGGGTTTCAGGGGCGCGATCGAGGTCGAGTTGGAATGGGGCTAGGAAGGGGTCACAGACAACTAATTTGTTTCAATTGTGGAGGGCCAGGGCATTATGCCCGCGATTGTACAAACCCAACAAGAATATCATGTTGGTATTATACTTAGTTTGATCATGAGGCAGAAGACTTCCCTTCACTGATAGCAAGGATGCGCGAAAAGGGGGTACTCCAGCCCCCTCCGACCCAGAATTTACAAATGATGAGATTTGAGCCACACGAAGAAGACCCGAATGTAAACATGATGCTTAGGAGAGGTATGATCATGAGAGATGATAAAGGGAAGCAGCCAGAATAAAGTGTGTGGATTCGCAAGTGTTGGGTATACGACCAAAGTCCCACATTGACTAAAAGTGGGGAGGATCATGGGTATATAAGGATGGACATCACAAATCTCCACAGTGGTATGATATTGTCCACTTTGGGCCTAAGCCCTCATGGATTTGCTTTTGGAATTACCCCAAAAGGCCTCATACCAATGGAGATATTTGTCCATCCTTATATACCCATGATCCTCCCCACTTTTAGTCAATGTGGGACTTTGGTCGTATACCCAACAATCCTCCCCTCGAACAAAGGACCATCGAAGCCTCCCCTCAAACGATTATCCATCCGTCCACTGTCTACCAACCAGGATTCTTCGCTCCAATGCGTTGGAAGCACACGCCTTATATGGAACACCACCTGCCTCGAGAGAGCTTGCTCTATCCCAGGTCAACTCCTCTTCACCATGTTGGGACCAGGACACGTCCATGAAGAATCCGAAGCACACCGCCTGTCTAACTGAGCTCATCCACGGATCTCATTGTGATATTACCGAGGCCCACCACCTTCGTTCGGCATTCTGAGGATTCATCCACTTGGCTAACTTCGGGGCATGGCTCTGATACCAGAAATTGTTAGGTAAACTTGACTCAGGATAGAGTCAAAAGTTGACGAGGTTAAATAGTGATGGTTTTGGGGCACATGGT
>APFE031038795.1:86737-118371 GCA_000404065.3 Pinus taeda
CACTTGGCCGGATTGGCCAGGGTTTTGGCCAAGGATAATGAAATTTCATTATGATTGGGTTTTTCCCCGGATTTGGGATTTTCCCAAATAAACATGTGTATTTATGTGTTTATGGTTGCTGCTGGTTATTTTTATATTTTCTTCTCTCAATAATTCTGCGTAATTAATTTATGTTCTTGGGTAAATTTCTTAACAGCAAGGCTCCTACAAAGGAACCCGAGTTTGATTTATAACTCACGAAGGAGACATTCATGGAAGCTAAGAAGAGCTTCACAGAGGCCTCCACTTCAAGTAGTAAGGATGAACTAGAACCAAGGATGGATCCCTCAATGCTCACTACATTTCTAGAGACATGCATGAAACTACTGCGTGACAGTAAGGCAATCAAAGGACTACAAGAACTTATCACTAGGTGTGTGGGGTCAGGAGAACCGCACGTGGTCCGAAAACTTGGAAAGCATGCATTGCACACAAGAAGGGAAACGAGGTTGATTGCGCAAATTGGCGAATATGAAATGGATCAAGTAACCCTGGATCTAGGTTTAGACGTGAATGTACTACCAAAGCAAACATGGGAACGCATGGGCAGACCCACATTACAATGGTTTCCTATTCAGTTACGAATGGATAACCAATAGAAGATTTTTCCCATGGGAAGATTGCAAGGGGTAACAGTCGATATTGAAGGTGCTAGAGCGCAGGTGGATTTTGAAGTGATATAGATTGTTGATGACAACAATCCCTATCCCACGCTACTAGGAATAGACTGGGCCACCAAGATGAATAGAGTCATAAATATAAAGAAACACAAAATGATCTTTGAGAAAAAGTCACTACGTGTGGTAGTACCACTAGATCCAATCGAAGGAGCACGATACATTGAACCGGTGCGCAACGCGATAGTGATGACGATCTCGATTGTATTTACAAGATAACTGCACGAGAAGAAGATTGGGTGAATCCAACTGTAGATCGAAGGATTTCATGGGAGTGCGAAAGCTCCTGCACTTCGGATTTAGACGAAGAGATAGAGTGATTGCAGAATCAGCTGCACGAAGTAACAACGCTTAATTGCAACATGATGATTAGATCATTGCATTGCATGAAAACAGAGGCAAGGGAGATGCCGACATATGATGGATTAACAGCGGTGGATGAATTTTTGAGCCAATTTGAAAGTGTAGTACCAGAACAACAGTGGTTCGATGCGCTGCAGTGGGCACTGTGTGAAAAACCCGCACAATGGTGGGGTACACATCAAGGAAATTTTGAGGACTGGCGCGGATGCAGAAGGATGATACACCTACATATTGGAAAACCCTAGCTTCAAATGCAAGTCAGTCAACAAGGGTGGAACAACTTGCATGCCCACCTTTCTCGATGGGTACAGACATATGTTGTAAAGCCCGCACAAGCACACACCATCCCTAGAATAGAGAATCGGAACAAATCACAGCAACAAGAAAGACGATGCGCGCTACCAAGTATCCACATTGAAGCATTTGATAGGGTGTACAGAGTACTGAACAAGGTTGACCAGGTGAAACAAAATGATTGGGACCTACGCATGCCAGCGGTTCAATGGGCCTACTGGACCATGTGCAAAACCTTGAACACAGAGATAATTCCAAAGGTGTAGAACAAATTGGAGACCATAATTACTGAAGAAAATACAAAAAGGAATCCGCACGTACTAGACCCTGTAGTGGTGACAGTGCGTGATGACCATAAGGAATAAATCACACATCTACACGAGGTCAAACATATAAGGATTCAGGAAGCCATCTGGCGAGGGAACCTTAGACTTTGCAAACTCTAAAAGGACTAGGTACGATTGAGGAAGAAAATCATTTTGATAGACGCTGAGATCAAAAGGCTAGAAAATGAGATCACGCAGGCATGTCTCGTCGATAAACCAAGGATGAAAAGGCAAGATATAGATGATCATACCACTACCTTAGAAGAGTGTCACTGAGAATTTATTACTCTACTTCCATGGCTACGACCGCACCTCACCAAATGCAGTAACCAGGGGAGTGCACTACATACAGTAGAAGGCGTGACAGTTGGCGGTCGCACAAGCAATTGAAGAGTTTTCGCGGACTATACTGGAAGGCAAGTTGAAGTCTTGCATGGGTGGTGCGACCACCTCACTAGCCGAAGGGTAGTTGAAAGAGATCACGGGACTAAAAAAGAGTCTGTTTGGGAGTTGCGTGACGAAGGAGGTGCGCGCAGAGTCAGCATGACACAAGGTTCGCAACTACGCATGGGGAGATGCATTGCCACGTGGGTAGGCTAGGAAGTAACTGTTGGTGTCACTGTTCATGACGGGATGTCCGAGTTAAGGTAAAAGGGAGCAAGTGATGGGCATCTAAGACATGAATTAAGGACAAGATTTGGGACAATCTGCCGCCAAGAACGCATTTATGACTCAGAATTGGGGGGAACGGTCAAATTCAAATTCAAAAGGCACTATTAAACTCCAAGGGCTAGCCATGAGATAGAACTTGCTCATTTGGGATTTGAGCAATTACGTAGAGCATAGAGCATTGAGCGCCAAGCGATATTTGAGCCCCGAAGTTCGCGAACAACCACAAACAGTTCAAACAGGATGACGACTACCAGGAGAGGTGTAGGTTTTGTAGAAAGTATAGCTGATGAAGCCGCGGAGAACCCCACGATGCAGGATGTCCCCAAATATGTTGGGGATGCACCAAAAATTCTGAAATCACCTCGAATGCCAAGACCTAAGAAGGATAAGCAAGCAGCGGGACCAGTCTGCATGTCCCCACGGAACCTACGGTTCGGTAAACTCTCCATGGAAGAAAAGGGCAAGGCTGTCACCATTAAGACAGATGAGGAGGAGGACCTACAAGCTCTTGTCTATGAGATAGAGGCAACCGAAGACATGGAAGAAGACATCTAGCTGATGCGCACTGTAGCGAAATTTCCCGAGTATGTCCCTCCGCGGAAAGGTAAATCTAAGATACCCAAGGATTTGGATGCCGCTAAGAGCGTACTCTAAACCCCGCTCCTCCCCAATGGAATTATGTTTGAGGGCTCGCCCCTGGGCCATGTGCCCACAATGAAGTTTGAAGATTGGGACCTCACGGATAGCGAGAAGCTCCCACATTTAGAATCTGAGAACCTCATGAAGCAAAGTACGGAGGGTTCAGTTACAAAACTAGAGCCGTGGAAATGGCTGTGCAATGTGGAGAAGGTCGAGCTGCTTCATATACTATGGATTCCACACTTTCACCATGCACCTATCACAATTTTCATCATCAGGCAGCTGCTTTGCCTAGTGCACGATGGGTACTTATGGCTGGAGGAGTCTATTCCCATCATGGCAGATCTTATCCACAAGATTTCCTAGCTCCCCTGTAAGGGAAAGGACCCCGAGGAGATTGCTAGAAAAAACATAGATTTGGCGCTCGTAGAGGCCATGAAGAAGAAATACAAACTGGAAAAGAAAAAGAGGGGTTACGCAATCTATAGCCACCCAACTCCTTGCCAAGAAGGTAATGAGAAAATGTCACAGAGATGAGATACTAGCATGGTAGTTGCACTAGCAGAACAATGCTCCGAGGGGGACCAATTTAACTGGGTCAAGCTCCTCTGTGAGGAGTTCCTAACTAACTGCAAGGAAGCCCAGGAGTAGGGCAAGATCTTCCACTATGCATGGTTGCTCTTGTCTATTTTACTGGTAACAGTGGAACTGCCTAAGGACAGTCAGTTCCCCAATATTGAATAGGACTTACCAGAGGCCGAAAAGTACGTGTCGCTCTAGGCTACTAATGGCGCCATGTAGATTCGCGAAACAAAGATCTTCTGGGTGCTCATGGAGGCGAGCATTCGGATGTGGATCAACAGGAGGTTGTGCCTATCCCCCATAGTGTACAATAGTCTGTAGAGCTTTGTAGACTTCAAGGTGGACATGCATAATGTGTATATCAAGGTGCGTAAGGACCCAGCACAGACATGGACTAAGCTCCCCTTCATCGCCATTGATGATGCAATCTTCTTAGTGCTAGAATCATGGCCTCCCATGTGGCACACCCCGAATCTGGTGGAGAAGGATAGAACAACAGCACAAAAGTAGAAGGATGCAACCAAGTTGCGTATCACCCAGTTGGCCCAACAAAAGAGCAATGAACAAGCGGCCGTGGAGGTAAGGGTTGTCCGCGAGGCAACGAAAGCAGCCACAAAGGAGGAAAAGGCCATTGAAAAGCAGCAGCAGCGCAGGCAACAGGGGCCACCATGAAACATAAGGAGTAGAGGACATAGCAGAAGGCATGGACCCGAGCACAACGTCCACCCAGCTGAAATGGCCGCGCGTCATGGAGAGATCAGGTCCATGAAAAAAATTCAAGGCATCCAAACTGGACATCGAACCGATTACATTGATAGAAGGTGACCTCTACAACATCGGCAACACGGTTCATGAGGTCACCAAAGAAGTGCTCTAGGAAGCCATGACGGAGAAACAGATTGTGTTGGCGACCCTAAGGGCATAGCTGCAGGAACTTCAGGTGCAGCCCCCAGAGGAATGAGCAGTAGCCGCCTACAGCACCGTGGGTACATCAGCAGTGAAGCAGTTGCTATGCGCAAAGATGGCCAACACCATAGTGCTACCAGAAGGAGCGCTACTAGTGGAGCACGAATATGATAGAGTCGCGGTAAGCAGGATCAAAGGAATGGGCCTTAATTTGGATGCCCTTCTGCAAGATATTCTATCAACTCTAGGATGGAATAACAACAGAATTATGCACCAGGGAGGGTTGCACGATTCAGGTATTGAGTAAGTAGAAGATTAACATCGAACAGCTCAGCTTACAGCATGACGAGCTAGTGTCACAAAATCAGCATATCGCACAAACAATTGATGAAGCCTACCGGCGTGTTCCAGAATTGTCCATCGCCATAGACCTACCCACAGAGATGTGGATCCACTATTTGGCAAGTGGATTCTAAAGCACATGTGAGGAAACAACATAAGTACAACTGGAGCTAAACCTCCAGATTATTGAGCTACGGTTGAAGGCACAGCCTTCCACTCCTCCAGAAGTTAAAGAATAGCGCATTAGCGCGATTCAAATAGGACTAGAAGAAATTGTATGAGCAGTGCAGGACTCTACTGGTATGTTGGACCAAGATTTTGACGTCCTCACATCCTTGCAAGAGGACCCCAATGTACAGCACCTGGAAATAGAGGCACGCAAACTACAGGAGTAGTATGATAGTGTAAGGGGAACTGCGCAGACAGTCGTCCTCACCCAACAGTTGGCAAAGATGCAGCAAGCAAGGGCACTGAAGGAGTAGGTGGATGCTACAAGACAGAAAGAGGCACTTCTCAAAGTGTGCGTCCAGCCTTGGATTGATGAGGCCTTCACCATTATGGCTAAGATTGAGGGAAAGCTCGCACAGATGCAAGGACTATATGCGCTAAGGCAGATAGTGGATCCTCACAAGAAGCATTGGAAGAGCACATGCAGTAGGTCCAGCAAACCGTAAAATAGTGTGTCACGGACCTCTGGGCAGTACGGGACTAGTTGGAGGGGCTCTGTGCCAAGATCACCGCACCAGCAGAGTGACTCGGGATGAGTCACGATGATTTTGTTGGGGGCCTGTTGGGCATGGAATCCCCCCATAGCATGTTTTTGGGCTCAAATCCCAAGTTTTGGTTAAAGGTTTTGTAAGACTTTGCAAATTTCAAGCGCGGAGTGCGAAGTATAGGTTAAGTCATAGGGTTCTCTGCCTTAAAATATTGTAATGTAATGTAAAGTCATGTCGGCCTACCCATGGTTTGTGGACCATGGGATTGTATAAATAGAGCAAGGCTCTAAGTTGTAAAGGTAGCTAAGGAATTAGAGAGAAGAATACGGATGGTTCGAGCTTAGAGTAGGATTCTAAGTGTATTGGGTCGTAGTAGTAGGAAGAGGTTCTGCAGTTGAGTGTGCAAAGGCCTAGTAGAGTCCGCAACTAAGTGCGCAGACCCTTACAGCTGAGTGTGCAGGGCAGCGTCGAGTCTGTAATCGTGATTGAAGATTAATAAAGAGAAGATGATTCTTATTTTTGTGTATTTTTTGTACATTGCCTTCCTTATGTTTATATTGGTTTATTTATCGCGCGCACTGATATGATTGATGAATATGTTGTAATAATCATTAGTCTTACATAAACAAGTTAAGTAATCGGGTAATAACAGATTAAATAGCAAGGAACTTGAGTATTATATGGGTTGCACCCCAAGTAAGGTTGCGCGGAAGCAACACCGCATGGTGTGAAGGAATAGTAAGTGCGCATAGTGACGTGCGCACAGGGTCAAATCATGGACCTCCAAAAGCTCATCAAACATCCCCAGGGTGCGGAAACCTGGTTTGAGCACCTTCCCATACTACTTTGGGTGAGACCTCAATCCACACTCTGCAGACTGTTGCCAAAAGGGCCAATAGTACCGAGATTTTATTGTCTAAATCACATCTAAACCTGGATCAGGCCCATACAAGCCAACAACCGCAAAACCTTATGGTTGATTCATGTAGATCTCCTCTTCCAGATCCCCATGAAGAAACGTTGTCTTCACATCCATCTGTTCTACCTCAAAATCAAAAGCAGTGGCAACAGATAAAAGTAATCTAATAGAAGCTACCTTGGCAATAGGAGAAACAATATCACCAAATTCAATTCTCGACACCTGGGAATAACCCTTTTCTACCAATCGAGCTTTGTATTTCTCCACCTTTCCTTCTACATTTGTCTTCTTATTGAACACTTATTTGCTGCCAATGGGTTTCCTTCCAGTCGATAAATCCACTAGATCCCAAGCCTCATTTTTTTACAAATATGCCATTTCATCAACCATGGCCTCTTTCCATAGTTTGCCATCCTCTGAATCCACTGCTTCATTCACAGTTATGGTATCATCATCAGTAACAAACAAAGAAAATTTTGAAGAGAAAACAAATGGACTATACCTTTCTGGCTGCCTTCTTTCTCGAACTGATCTTCTCACACCCAGAGTTTGTGGCTCTTCTTCTTTTAATTCCTCCTCTGCTGTGGTGTCTGATTATTCCTCCTTAAGCTCAAACTCTATCTTCTCAGGTTCCTTTGGCTGGATTTCATGTTTAATAACATCTTTCACCTCTCTGAACACCACATCTTGGTTGTACACAACCTTCCTTGTTACTAGGTTCCAAAGCTTATAACCCTTTAAACCATCCTTATACCCAGAAAAGATGCACTTTTCATATTTACTATCCAACTTGGTTCTTTTATCCTTTGGAAAATGTACATATGCATCACATCCAAATACCCTCAGATGTGAAAGAGAGGTTTTCTTACCAGTTCATACCTCTTGTGGAGTCTTATCCTCTAACGTTGATGAAGGTGATCTGTTGACTAGGTAACATGTTGTCTCCACCGCCTCTGCCCAAAATTCCTGTCCTAACCTAGCACCACTGAGCATGCTTCTTGCCCTCTCCATTAACACCTTGTTCATTCTTTTTGCAACTCCATTTCTCTCAAGTGTGTATGGAGTAGTCTTCTGCCGTGATATACCACACTTCTTATAGAATTCTTCAAATTCCTTGCTGCAAAACTCTCCACCATTATCGGACCTCAACACCTTTATCTTCTTCTCTGCTTGATTTTCCACCAGAGCCTTAAATTATTTAAACCTGTCAAAGACTTCAGATTTCTTCTTAAGGAAATGTATCCATGTATTCCTTGAGAATTCATCTATAAATGATACATAGTACATAGACTTACCTAGTTATGGAACCTTCACAGGTCCAAACATATCACTGTGCACAAGCACTAGTATTTTTTTCACTCTCTTACCACCAAAGGGGAAACTCACCCGATTCTACTTCCCATATACATAATTTTCATAGAAATCAAAATCCAGAGAGCTATTACTCATACCTGCTATCATACCTTTACCATGAAGTATTCGAAGGTCGTTCTCTCCAATATGTCCAAGCCTTTGATGCCATAGCATGGTCTTCTCTCCAGAGACCACTAGATTTTCTGCTCCACTTTCAGGAACCATAGAACTATTACACCCATCAACAACAATGCTACCTTGCAGCTTGTACAGAGTTCCATCCAAACTCCCTGCATCAATACCAGTGCTCCCTGAACCATATTGCAGGTATCCTTCTCGAACATTGTTTTTACACCTGCATCATCTAGCTTGCTTACAGAAATCAAATTTCTGGCCAATGCAAGAATATGCAGAACACCCGGAAGTGTTCTAACCCTTCCACCTTGCAACTTCAACTTTACTTTTCTGCGACCAATGATTCTAGCCTTCCTATCATCCCCTAAGAAGACATCACCACCATCATATTTCACATACTCGCTAGAACCACTCTCTATGGGGAGTGAAGTGAAAGGATGCACCTAATTCAATCAACCATGCCTCATGATCTACATGTGTACTTGAAGAAGCCAAGTACACATCCCCACCTTCATTTGAGGTGGTTTTTTCCTTTGCAGAAGTAGCATAATCAGATTCCTTTCCTTTGTCAGGAGCTTTAGATTTACAATCCCTTTTCTAGTGCCCTTCCTTTCTGCATTTCCAACACACCACCATTATTGTTTATCCTAGAGATTTAGATCTCCCACTCGATGACTTATTTGTGTTTCTATTTTGGGACCGTCCTCGTACAGACAAGGCATCACCGTTCTAGCTCTCCATATTTTTCCGTCTCATCTCCTTCATCAGTAAGGATGAGACTATTTCATCAAACTACAAGGCAATTGCATTGCTACCTATTGCAATAACCAGACTATCCCACCAATCTAGTAGAGAACACAACAAATTAATGTACTTATCTTCATCTGAAATTTTAATATCAACAAATAATAAATGACTGAACATAGTATTAAATGCATTCAGATGTTCGGCCACCAAGTCTCCATCTTTCATCCTCAAGTTATACATATTTTTTCAGTAGGAACAATTTATTCACCAGAGACTTAGATTGGTACAAAGTCCCTAACTTGTCCCACAAATCCTTCATCGTAGCTTCCCCTGATACATTTAGCAATACTAAATCTGAGACACACAATTGTATTGTGCTCTTAGCCTTCCAAACCAACTTTTTCCATTCTTCATCGAACACTCCCGTTGGTTTAGTACCCAAATCTACTACGATCCACTGATCTTTATCCACCAATAGATCCTCCATCTTGAGTTTTCACAACTCAAAACTATGACCATTAAATTTCTCGATCTCTATCTTTCCACTACTCGCCATCTTCTTTCACCACCAGAATCGATCCCACAGATCTCGCACTGAATAGGGTCTACCACAGGCCCAAGCGAAACCCCTCAACAACAAAAGCATTCCCTTGAAGCCAAAACAAATTTGATACCAAATGTAGGCTTTAACCTTGTATAGAAATTACCTACATACGAATTCTAAAACACATAAAATGAACAATGCGGGAGCATAACACGTAAAACACATATAGATAGACATTTTCCCCTGGATCCCAAAACCGGGACTACCAGCTTGATTTTTGATTATTTTCCTTCCAACATTACAATACATATTTATACATGCCGAAGCATCCAATACCATGGACCAAAAACCACCGCATCCAAAACCATGCACAAAACCATAGGTAGAATCCGCCCAACCTAATATAGGTTCCAAAAAATTTTCCTTGGGGTGTTACCCTGAACCCCATAGAGGGGGGTTAACTGCCCCTCAAACCCCGTTGCGCAATCGGCACAATGAAGGGGGGGCTCCACCCCCCCTCTAACCCCCCGATTAACTAGGTGAGCTAGTCGTGGAAAGAATATAACACAACCCAACAATCTCTTCTTACAAGTAACTACTAATACATAATGGTACTAGGTAATTCATAGAGGTCACTAAATATAAATTGTTTTAATCATCTATGTTACTCATAATAATCCAAGGGCCTGGATATGGCACCAATTTCATGATACTCCATAGCACTATCTTGAACTAACAATTGACTAGTATGCCGTATGTAGACTCATTTGCTAGCTTAGCTCGTAATTGTTAACACCAAGCACATGATATTTCTACTAGAGCTAATAGCACATTAATTAACAGGTCCTATATTA
The DNA here is from genome assembly GCA_000404065.3 of Pinus taeda. Taxonomy (NCBI): domain Eukaryota; kingdom Viridiplantae; phylum Streptophyta; class Pinopsida; order Pinales; family Pinaceae; genus Pinus; species Pinus taeda. Next base: position 96,846 of record APFE031038795.1, read on the forward strand.
CTAAAATATTACTATTGTAATGCTTAAGTATACTCTTTGTACTCTTTAAGCCTACTATTGTATTCCTAAAGAGTCTTTCTTTAAGCTTATGACCAATGGATTAGCTAAGTTGTGTTGTATTTCCACCATTAGGAGTTGAACCTCATGAAACAGTATTAGACTTTAACAGGTAAGTAACTAAAGCTTATCCAACCAATGTGCTACAAGGCATAACTACCCTTGTTACTATCCATTACTTACCACTACATAATACAAGCCTATGATGGCATAACCAAGAGTGTTGAACATATGACTAGAATAACATGGAATTTCTTGCTAGTGCTTACTACATATTTCATGAAGTCATACATATAGACTGTACCCTTAGTTATACAAGAAAGAAGTAGTAGTATTACTCAGTGATCTTGCTACTAGGACATATCCATAGCCATGTTGATTCATAAACTATATGTCCTTGTCTAAGTTACCCGGTACTCATTAAGTGACTACTGACATAAAGGCATAAATCCTATATCTATTAATGTCATGAGTGGATAAGCCACTGTCATGTTCGGCTTGTAACACTAGTTATCCATATATATGATTCCACCTTAGTACTCTATCGTAAAGTCTCTAAAGAGTGTGTATTTTTACGGTTGAATTTGTATAAGAGAGACTTGTGTAAAAACACTTTATGATGAACAAATAACAACCATTATAGTCTATGATATTGATCCCTTTTTTATATAAATATATAAAATGATATAACGTATTTATGATATGTATAGTAATTTATGAATGCTTTTAATGTATGTCATGTGTGTTGAAAATGTAACTAGTGTTGGTATTTATAATGTAATATAATTTTTTATGTATTTATTATTGTTGTTATTTTATATTTTTCAAGCTCAATAAGTCAAAAAGAGTCAATCAAAGGTCCAATTAGACCCTCCCTGTCAAGTCAAACTATGGGGTAGTTTTACACCCTCCTCGATAGCTATATAAAGGAATTTATTGAACCTCTTGGGAGATAAGGAATTTCAACGCATCAAAAGTCGATCTTTGTACCTAACAAAATAAGGAAAGCAAGTTGCATTCAGATGAGAAGAGAAATTCAAATGAAGAAAGTGAAACCAAGTTTTCCTACCTTGTCTCTATCACACATGTGAGATTTTGTTAGAGTTATGAGTTTGTCACGTGGCCGAAATTTGGCCTCAATAGTAGGGACAAAAGAGTTGAAGTTTTTGACCACCTTTGACATCCATTGACTCTGACTGATTGAAGAAGACTAAGAGGAGGGTTGACTTGAAATCTTTGACATTTGTGGTCTTAGGTTGGATATCTCATTTTGACTTGATTATATAAGAATAAATTTGCGGGGCTTTCAACAATGTAAACTATCAAACGAGAACTATACCGAGTACCCATTTTTTGAGGTAGCAAAAGAGCATCCGATTTTGAAAAGTGTTGATTCAAAATACACCATTTTTCAACATATTTTTGAAACTTTAAATTTTCTTATGTATCAAGTATGAACATTATTTTGAAAATGTTAATGATTTTCATGTTGATTTTGAGAAGTGTTGATGCAGCATCAACCCCTTTTTTTAGAAGACTTATTTTTGACACTTTAAATTTCTAATGTATTAAGTGTGGATAATTATTTTTTTAATTTAACAATTTTTGAAGTAGACATCTTCTTCTTCTTCCCTGAGATATTTATTTTTTAAGTGTTTTTCACGTTTGTGGTTTTTTTGTTTTTCTTTTCATTTTTTGTAGTGAGATCATAGCTTTTTTGCATAATTCAAAAAAATGTCAATATTTTAAAGTTACGATTTTTTATATATTTATCTATCGTTAATTAATATTTCAATGCACATCAAATAATTACCACTAAAAAAGCAATAATTTTTAACATGACATAAAATACGCATTTTGAATATATATGTAACAAAACTAAACACATTTGGAGAATTTTTGGCTAAAAATGACATGTCAAATAAACAATTTTTATGGGAAAATTTTAACAAAAAATAATAATAATCACAATTCCTTTCAAAAAATAATAATAATCACGGTTTTTTTCAAAAAATAATAATTCGCATAAAAATTAAAGTGAAAAACAAATAATACAAATATTAAACATATAACAATAATTGAATACTTATTCCTCTCATAAAATCTCAAAGTCAAAATGTTACAAGTATAACTAATGAATAGTTCTAAAAATGAGCTTGATTTGCAAGCATAACTTAAATTTAATTAATAATATCATATGATCCATGCTCATCATCTTCTAGAGTTTCGTTATTATCTTCTTCCATAACATTTTGTACTTCAATTTGGTCATTTTCCTCTTCCGATGGATCTTTGATGTGTACAAATCTCCCAAGGTATCTCTTTCCAATCATTTCATCTAATGGTGTTTGAGGTCCCTTTGCCTTTTTTTCCACACGTGATTCATTAAAATCCCCTTTCCTCAAACCAACTTCTTGCATTGCATCTAGAAGAAATTGAATAGCATTAATTCTTTGCTAAATAAAATTACATTGTAGTGAGTTTTTTCAATGGCAATGCAATTTCTTCGTTTTTGTAGGAAACATGTTAGTGTTGTGCCTAGTCATCAAGTACCAAAGAAATAATTAAGTAAATTAACATAAACACACAAAAAAATAAAAATAAAAATAAAAAATTATTTTTATATAACAAAACTTACCTGAACCTGAGAATAAATCCAAAACCCAATCTCCTTCATTTGAACATAAATCTATAAGACTATGTTTTTTGATAAATGCTAACTATCTCTCCTTTTACTTCTTTATCTTCATATCTTAGTTTTTTCTACAACAACATCATGAACTAGTACTTGGATATGATTCTTTCCATCTACCCGATTCAAAAGCATAGACTTATAGCTATCATCTTTTTTCCAACATTCAACATGAATGAACTCGCAATCACTTATAATTGGTTGATATCCACAGCCAATAATATTTGACTTTTGTATGTAACATGAAATAGTAAAAGTTCAATTAACTTGTACATAAATGTTTTTTTAACATTAATCAAATATAAAATTTTAATGTCTTACCATGTAAGTTGCATCCTTGAGTTTTTTTTTCCTTTGAAACTTGTTAATAACATTGAAAATTGTGCGTTTGAATGAAATGTCACAAACCTCCAAAATGGTGATGTTGTGACTTCTATAAATCCCATAACCACTTTACTAAAATATTGATAAGTATAAGTTTCACTTTCATATTCAATGTTTGGAATATTGAAACCATGAGGAATATATGCAATAGTTAGGGAATAATCCTTTTTAGGCATGAGTTTTGCAATGTCTTCACAATCACCTTGTATTATTTGATATTGGATGGTCTAGAGCCCATTTCAAATGAAATGATTAAGACTAGGATCAAGTTCAACATTCCTAAAACACTTCTTTCTCAGTCTTTCGAACTTAATTTTCACAACAAATGTTCTAAAACTATCTAGTACTCCATTTGCATCCTTCTTCGACATCTTTAATGAAATAAATAAGTATATGTATAGGTTATAAAATAAAAATAGTATACATATGAATAAAAATTAATTTATAAATCAACATACCTTTTTAAATGCAAGATAAAAATATTTTAGTCTTGATGTAGAACTTGAATCTGGGTAGTTGTGTACAACATAATTCCAACTATCTTCATTCAACAATTTAACCATCTATTATTTTTTGATATAAACCTTGTGACTGAATAAATAAAGTAAAAAATGTTAGTGATATGTATAGCAAATACTACCAACAATGATATGTTCTATTTAAAAGAAAATTATAATCCAAAAATATGTAAAAATAATTCAACAAACTTACTTTTTAAATTCTTCACACATTTCGTCCAATGATAATTCACCTAACTTCACCTGAGATAATATTGATTTGACAAGTTTTTCATCCTTCACTCCTTGCATTGTTTTCCAAGGTATGATAGTCATATCATTTGGAAGGTGCTTGATTTCATGATCTGATTTGTTGTTGGTACATATCGATGGTTTAGAATTTTTAACCTTCTAGTTTTTTATGACAATGCTCTCCCACATGTCAAAAATCTCATTAATCAATTCCCATATCTCTCCAGTTCTAAATGCCAACTAGAAAATGTTATACATACCTCTGAATATATCAAAATTTACTTTTCCACCTTTTGAATTGATTTTTTCCTCAAATTGATAACCTATTTCCGTACAACATTCCTTCTTAAAGTTTAGGCTAACCTTTGTCTTATCCCCACCACATTTTTCTTCAAATTCACTCTGAATAAATCTAACCCTTTGGATGAAAGCCATAGACATCATATACTCATTATCTGTATTATGACTCCATGCCAATAACTTTTCCTTTGTATGTGTTAAACCAACATAAATGATACATTTTATTATTTCAAAATGCAGGTTATTGGGATATTCCTCCATCAATTGTCTTCTAGCCTTTGCAGAATGGTTCCCCCCAATTACATAATATTTGTATTCAAAGCATCTTGACTTATCAAATTCCTATTTTTTGGGAGCTTGAATTGGATCAACAAGAAGCCCATAATCAACCACATGTGCATATGGATTGTACCTGATCAATGTTTTCAAGTTATGAACATGTAGGTGGTGTGGCTTTCTAATTTGATGTTTAGATCGTCCTTCATTTGCCTTATAGAATTGGCTGACGTTAAGTTGAAATGTACAACCACCTTCAATTAAGTTTGTCTTCATCAATCAATTTCGAATGACATTTTGTTTTGTTTTAATAATGTCATCCTCTAACCTGGTGTTATAATTTCCCTGCTTTCTTTTGAGTTTTCACTATGATCTTCACTGTTGCCCATGATTTTTTCAAAATGACCAACTTTTGATTTCTTCCTCCTATCGGTTATCATAGTTTCTTCTACATAAGAAATCTCCTCATCATCAATTGGAAGAGAGACATTTCTAGGCATTTTTGTTTTTGGATTTTTATGGATTTTCTCCTTTCCAATGTTAGTTCCATTCTCATTCTCAGTAATGGAAACATATTCTTTAGCTCCAACTTCCTCATCTTCAAAAGTAACATGTATAGCTTTACTAGATTGATTTACTATAGGCATTCTTCATGATCCCTTGTATGTACTCTTGTAGCTTCATGAAGTATTTTTCTTTGCTTCTTTCTCTTATATTCTTCTGACTCTATGTGGAAATAGCTGACCATATTCATAATATATCGCTTTATAAAATAAACTCCCCCCAACATAATTGAAAGGCCCTCAGCAAAATCTTATCAAACAAAACATAATATGTCAATAATAAGTAAGTTATAAAAAATATAATGATACTTACAATAATGAAAAACACATAAATATAAATAAGAAAACTTACTTTGTTTTCTGCAATGTCGTTTATGGTTTATTCACATATCTTTGTAGAATATTCATCTGTGGCATACATTGTCAATGCAAAACGATATCTAATCTCATGTGACTTGGGCAATTTTGTAAGTACATAAACATATTTTGTATTCGGCACCAAACATATGTCTTGTACTCTTCCCAACACCTCATACTTTCCACCATCATAAATCATACCAGCATATAGATATATGTATATACCTTCTTCGCTTTCTTTGTCTTTAACATATCATGCAAATTTTGTACAATTCATTTCTCATGATGTCTTCCATTCTGAAATAATCTTCATTTCATTTGAGGATCTAGTTGTTTGACTTTATCCATGTGTCTTAGGTCAGTTTTGTTTAGCAGTATTCTTTGAGGGTCCACATACAACTTTAGATTATATATATATATATATATATATATTATATATAATATATATATTATATATATATATATTAATATATATATATTATATATATATATATTTATATATATATATATATTATATTATTTATATATATGTTTGCCAGAAATGACATCAAGATTAGAAAAAATGTGTATCTTAAGTAAACAACAAGAACAAAACACAATTTAATTTTAAAAAAAAGCACCGAAAACAAATATAACAATTAAATAATTTGTTAAAAACAATTAAAATTTATTTTTTAAATTTTAAACTTATATATATATATATATTATATTATATATATATATATATATATTATTATATATTATATAACTTTTTAATTTTAACTTTTAACTTTAAAAATGGAATAAATTAAAAAAAAAAATAGCCCCCGCCCAAGCCTACGGGCCAAGATCAATTTGTGGGAATCAGACTTGACCTACCCACCCAAGGCATGCATCTCGCCCCTGCGCCACCCCTACCCAAGCTCGCGGCCCATGGGCCCTGGGCACCAAGGGCTCGTGGGTCATAGGCCTAAGGCCCATGGGTCATGTTCTTGGGTGGGGGCGGCCGAGGCGCCCCCGCACAGGCCCGCGTCCCAGGTTGGATAAGGATTCCTTGCCCAACCCACGCTTCAGCATGCAACCATAGGCCTGGACAGGGTCACCTCACCCACTCCTGCGTAGGCAAGTGACCCGTGGTGTAAAATATATATATATATATATTATATATATATTGAAAAAAGAAATCTATTTCTTTTAATAAATGTAAAAAAATATTTTTTTTTTTTTTTTATGGAATAGTTTTCTTTTTTGGTATCACGGAGGAACATAGCAGCCCTCCTGGCACATAACTACTAGTAAAACTTTGGGAATTTACTACATGTCCTCCTTGTCGTAATCCAATCACCTCAGTGGGATTTGAACCTAAGTATGTCTTATTTCAATTATTTCCTAAATTTTGATATAATTAAATGAGTTTCCCCACAAGACAAAAAAAAAATTATATAAATAAATGATTTGAGTGTAAAACAACCTATTTTCCCCAAATTCTTGTTTAAATAGTCAAAATAGAAGGGAAACTAACTTTTGAAATGTGAAATCTCCCATAGATAACAATGTAGCTCATTTGTAAAATCGCTCCAAGTTTTTTAACAAAACCTCCATAAGACTTGATGTGATGTAAGGAATAGTAACAATGAAATTTTTATTATACAATGAATATTATTGGAATACTTTATCTTCTTTGAATGTGAGACTAAATTAAAATTAAAAATAATAATTATAGTTAATATTATGATGATACACTAACTTTTGTTAAATGTGGGATAAAAGTGTGTAATATAAATTTAAAAATTAACTTAATTATTTAGTTAATGTTAAATAATTTAAGTAAAAGATTTATTTTAATTTCAAATGAATGTATTAAAGGAAAACTTATGTGGAAAATCTGAATAGAATGTAGGGTCAAAATTTTCGAGACAAAATTTTGGAATGATGTTTTCAAATAAATTTAGAAGGAAATATTGGAGGGGAATATTTCAAACGAAATTTTTAAAGGGAAAATTTTCAACGAAAAAATTTGGGAGGGAATTTTGGAGGGAAATTTTTCATTATTTAAGTTATAAATTGTCATTGGAAGAGAGTGCATTTGTCTCATTCAGCATCTTCTATTTGAAAATCATGGATTCTTCTGATAGTGAAGTTTCTCTTTCTAGAGCATCAACATCTTTGCCACGTAACAACGCTATTCATATTGATTAATATAACAAGAATTCTTTCACTATGAATAGAGAGTCAAATTTTCCACTTAGTCATAATCCTAAAGACTATGAGAGCAGCACTGACGAAGGAAGGATGAAGAATTTTTTGTTAATAGAGAGTCAAATTTTCCACTTAGACCTAATCATAAGGACTATGAGAGCAGCACTAACGAAGGGTGGGACAAAGAACTTCTTGTAAATAGAGAGTCAATTTTTCCACTTAGTCATAATCCTAAGGACTATGAGAGCAGCGCTGACAAAGGGCAAGATGAAGAATTTCCAGTACATAGAGAGTCAAATTTCCCACTTAGTCTCAATCCTAAGGACTATGAGAGCAACATTGACAAAGGGTGGGATGAAGAATTTCCAATAAATAGAGATCCACACTTTCCACTTAGTCCTAATCCTAAGGACTATGAGAGCAGCACTGACGAAGGGCATGATGAAGAAGTTCCAGTAAATAGAGAGTCACATTTTCCACTTAGTCCTAATCCTAAGGACTATGAGAGAAACACTCACAAAGGGTGGGATGAAGAATTTCCAGTAAAGAGAGAGTCAATTTTTCCACTTATTCCTAATCCTAAGGACTATGAGGGTAGCACCAACAAACGACAAGATGAAGATGATGAAGAATATCCTCCGAATCAATATTTCAAAAGCACAAATTATGGTAGTGAAGAATTTCATGTAGGTGAGAATGGTAAAGAATATTTTCCCAGCAATGATGGTGATGAATTTCCTAACTGTTGAGAAATATAAGACATGAATAGTTAAAATATTTCTTTGCTTGATAATTGCTTGTGATATACTTTTACTTCTTGATTTATAGTTTATATTTGTTATGTTATTATTGTTTTCTTTTCATCTAGACAATTACCAATATGCACAATAAAAGACAAGTGACACAATATGTAGGCTTGACAGCCAAGGCCAAAATCTCTCACCTCTTGAGAGGAAAACCTAATCAAAATTATTCTTCTATATCTTCAATTGATGAGTACCAAGACCATGAAAAATACCCTTGACACAAGTATCCTCCCAAGAACCTTGTCACTAACCTTGATGCTCTTCCTCTTTCTTGTCTCGACTTCCTTCTTGATCTCAAATTACTCTCCTCAGCTTCCTCTAGAGAGACTTGGTCTCTATCCTTCACACTACTTCTTCTCGGCTTCCCCTAGAAAATCTCAGTCTCTAGGCTTTCACTGGTCTCCTCTAGAGAATCTTGGTCTCTATCTCAGTCACCCAAAGAATCTCGGTCTCTTAGGTTTACCCTAGAACTGAAATGCTAGTCTCCTTGATGCAGCAATATATTCTTATGATGTCTTTGTTTCTTCTTTCTTCATACTAGAGAGAGTATATAACCCAAGACAAACCCTAAAAGAATCCTTCCTTCACTGACCCCAAAATAATTATGTCTTCGATATCCCTAGAAGAAACCTTCCTTCATTATACCCAAAAGAAACCTTCCTTTGCTATACCCAAAAGAAACCTCCCTATCCTTTCTTCGCACTTCTTCTTAACCAAATTCTAGTCGAGTTTCTTACCTCTAAGTGAGTCAGAGTGTGGCTACATATACACCTCTTCTCATGTCCCTTAGGTATGATCTCAAGTAGGTAGGTTGACATCTTCTAGCAAGTTCTTTCATCGTTGTAGGATGACTTGGAGAAGATCAATGACAAGGTCTTGGAGGATACTTTACATAGACAAGTTTGATCTTTTACAAAGTGTAACATGATTTCATTACATGATAATGACTCTAACATTTTATAACTAGATGAAAAATAATTCCTAAATACTTTCAATGGGAGCGTTGACTCAAAAATAAAATCTCTTACTCATGAAACCCATAAAGCAAGTCAACACAATAATTTTATTTTTCTTATTTACATCTCATTACATAGAATCATAATTATATGTCATTATGAAGACTGAACCTAGCATTAGGGGAATATTGAGGTCTAAATTAGGCCTCCTAAGAAAATTGTACAACCAAAATAAACTTTATACGAACTAGTAGGATTCAAGATGATGATGTCAACCATGGGGGATGATTCACCATTTTTGGAGTAAAAAAGTAAAAAGATTAAAAAATAATAAAGTAATAAAACTACTTTTTCAACTCGCATTTTCAATTTATCTGCCTAAGGTTTTACTCAAATTTCGAGTGGGAGTACTCATTGGATCGAAAATTTAATTCATCATCCAAGTAGTACCACGTTGCTTACTTTCAATGGACCATGCTACATGAAAAAATAGAAATACTTGAAAAATCGTGATTGCAATCACGTTTTTCATTTATTTCTCATTTTTTGTGTAGCGAGGTCACATGGAAAGTATGCAACGTAGGTACTCCTTGGATGAGAAATCAAATTCTGCATCCAATGAGTGTTTCCTCTCAAAATTTGAGTAAACCCATAGGGATATGATTGGAAAATATGAGTTGAAAAAATAGTTTTTTTCTTTTTTCCCTCTAAAATTTGATGATGTAATCTAATATTATTTTATAATTTCCTTAGGAGGCCCATTTTATACCTCAAAATTCCCCTAATATTACACTTTTCAACACTCCCTCTTAACTAGGGAGGTAATCATACTGGTACTTGAACTTTCTCAATATGAAGAATTTCTCATAAGAAGAATTTGGATTGGTAACTCATTTGTATAACATCATATCAACCAGAATTGTTAACTAGCAAGGCCTTAACTAATAGCTTCATCTCTCCACAATATCTGAGCTCAATTCTGGCAAGACCAATGATTTATAGACACTCTCATCATTGTCTCTCTCGGAACATCCTGTACCCGGGTTCTCAGGGTGTGTTCTATGAGGACTATTCTTACCTTGGACTCCCCATCCCTCAAAAAATACCAGTCCTCCACGACTACTATTCTATTGGATTCCCTATATCATCCTCAAAGAGTGTTAGATGTCAAATAATTACCCAATCCTCCATTCTATCTTCCCAGGTGAAGACCAAAATGATGTGTATATCTCTCCCTCTCAAATAGGGAGGACATATTATTGAAGAATCTAGGGAAAATTAAGTTAATGAGATTCTTCTTGCTATGATAACTATTTGTGAGGTATTATAACTTTTATTTATTATCACAATCTTCACTTTTTATTATTAGAATGTGTCTTCAGTTCATCAAATAGTTACCAAAACAAGAGAGACAAGAACACAAGATGTTGGCTTTTGGCCAAGGCCAAAACATCTCACTCTTTGAGAAGAAAACCCACACGAAATTCTTCTTATATAGATTCCAATTGACGAATACCAAGACCATGACCCTTGACCTATTAAGCCACTCCAAGACCAAGATACCAATCCTCTTCTTTGTCATTGTGGAGATCATCATCATTGCTGCAACATTGAGGTTATCACTACCGCATCATCGAGATATTCATTCATTAGGGGAATTTTGAGGTCTAAAATGGGCCTCCTAAAAAAATGTACAACCAAAATAAACTTTATAAGAACCAATAAGATTCAAAATGGTGATGTCAACCATGGAGGATGATTCACCATTTTTGGAGTAAAAAAGTAAAAATAATAAAAAATAATAAAATAATAAAACTACTTTTTCAACTCATATTTTCAACTTATCTCCCTTAGTTTTTACTCAAATTTTGAGTGGGAGTACCTATTGGATGAAAAATTTAATTCCTCATCCAAGGTGTACCCATGTTGTGTACTTTTGATGGACCCTGTTACATGCAAAATGAGAAATACATTCAAAAAACGTCATTGCAATCACGTTTTTCATATATTTATCATTTTTCATGTAGCGGAATCCATCGAAAGTATGCAACATGGGTACTCCTTGAATGAGGAATCAAATTTTTCATCCAACAATTGTTTCCACTCAAAATTTGAGTAAACCCACAAGGAGATAAGTTGAAAATACGAGTTGAAAAAAATAGTTTTTTCTTTTTTCCCTCTAAAAATTGATGATGTAATCTAATATTATTTTATTATTTCCACTATTATTTAATAATTTCCTTAGGAGGCCTATTTTAGACCTCAAAATTCCCCTAATGATTGTTTCCATCACTGAGATCATTATTGTTGCAACATTATTGCACCTTCATGGAGATCTTTTATCTTAACAACAAGATCTAATACTAAGATATGTATATACATATAGGAGTGTTGCATCTAGATACACTGAGATCATGACCTTCCATTAGAATCATGACTATGTCTATATGATTACTTCGATGTCGAGATATAGGGTGTCTCCCTAAGAGTCGAGATATAGGGTGTCTCCCCAAGATCCTCCTCTTAACAAATATGTAGAGATTGTAAGGCCGCTTCAGTGATCATGTAATTTTATCACCAAGACTATGAAGAGGCCGAGACTGTAATCATTAAGGTTGTTGTACCCATCCAAAGATCACAGAGATGTATGTCTAAATTCTGAGATTGCAAAGCCTATAATTACTTACTGTAATTACCCACTGATGTTACAGAGGCATTCAAGTTTTGAACTCTATTGTACCCATCTGAAAATTATAGAAATGCTGGTATGTACCCATCTAAAGTATTGTACCCCTGTACGCATCTAAAATTTTGTACTTCATGTACCCATCCAAAAATCACATGATAATCTAAGTTATGTTATGTACTTTTGCGTAGACCCTAGCTGGGTATTTATAATGGTTTTTTCTCCATAATAAGCCTAATTTTATTCATGAAGAGATGTGTCATTTCAAGTGAGCCAACATGAGTGTATTTAATTCATTTGTAGGTCGACTTCTTCAATAGGAATTGTGCTTGTCTTTGGAGGGATTCTACATATTTCTATAGACTTGAATACATTAAACATAGGCTCAAGAAGAGCTTATTCATACATGACATTGACTCTTTGACTTAAAATAAATCCTAAGGCTCACAATGGGAGCCACTAACAAATAAACCTCTTGCTCACGAAACCCATGCATCAAGGAAAAAATAATTTTATTTCTTTTAGTTCATCATTTACAAATATCATGTCATTATGAAGACCGAACTTAGTTACCCTTTCTTCAACACATATTCCAATAAAGGAATGTACCCATTCCTACAAAAATAATGTACCTAAGCTCCCTCTTGGCTTAGGAATTTCCAATTTTCTTTCAAGTAAGAAACTTTCCAGGCTCCCTCTTAATTAGGGACCTACAACAGCTTCTCAGGTGGAGATGATGGGACAACCAGCTTCTTGAAGAACTCCTCTTTTCTTCGATGTCATAAATTTATTTTTTCATGGATTCTTCATATTTTTGGGACTTCTACATATGGCATAGACCATCCATCACTTTCATCCATGATATAGTCATGTCCTCATTTCATCAGAAAGTGATCCATCAATTTTCCATTGGGCTTTGCTTCAAGTCATGTTTCTTTCTTTATGCCATATTTTCTGAAACGACCTTACATCCTTCAATATGGTTGATCTGAATTGGATCATTATATTTTGTGTCATCCATCTTGATTTATTGGGAGTGGAAAAAGTGGAGGAATCAGCTCACGAAACTGTTTTTACCAGCAAGACCCAATTTGGTGAAACGGGGTCTGAAACCTTTCGGGAATGTTTTGAGGCATCAAATGATGTTTTTTGGGGTTAAAAAATTTCCATCTTTGTGCACTTTTTCATACTATTATACACACAGTTATATTTCCAGCAGCACAAGAATCGTGTCAATCGAAGTTCATATGCAAAAGTTATGCCACTCAAAATTTGACCTTCCTGTTTTCACACCTATAGTTCGAGAGGATGTAAAATACTCTAGAAGAGTCTATTTAGGAACTCTAGTTAAGAGTTGATGTAGTCAAACTTAACCACTAGTAGGCTTTCAGGTTGTGTTATAACTGGGCCACTAGGAGGAAGAGGCATTCCATTCCTTCGAGAGAATTTTGTTCCATAGTTGAGAAAAGAGAGCCAAGAGAGATAGGAGGTAGAGTACACAAAGAGGATATGTGAATTGTAGCAACCCACAAGCCACAGACATTACTTCTTTATATCTACAGCTAGACAAAGAAAGAGAACAAAGCGATCTCACCTTCCAGTTGGGTTTTCTCCCGAAAGGGTTTCCCAGAGAGAATGTATTGTGTATTATGTGTGTGTGACCTTATTTTGTCATTATCTACTTTTCTGCTTGATTTAATTTTACATTCATGCACTAATTACAGTTAATTTTACAGATCTATAAATTAAATAAAATTGTAATAGTGTAGATTCAATCTCATATTTTAAATATAATATTATCAGATCTGTTATGACGAGCTATCTAGTAGAATATCCATGGAATTTTATGGATCAATGGTATTCCTGGAAGTCATCCATAGATATTCCCTTTGGCAGTCCTACATAAGCAAATCCAGATATTTCTTCATGAAATCATTCTATAGGTATTAGCATCCAGCATACATTTGACACATTTCCAAAATATATTCACTGTCAAGGGGTCTCCATCTTTTTCTGACTCTTACCAGAGTCTGTATATCTTTCTGGGAGATAATCCATTCAATTCTTCTTGGTCTCGGATGTTGAATTCCTTCTACATTTGTTGCATATTTTACAATCTCTTCCTTTCTTTTCACACACTTCATTCTTAGGAACTTCCAATCAAATTTCATTAATTGTAGCCAGCTCCTTTATGATTCATATGAGAACAGATTATGTTAATTTCCTCTAGTGTGACTTAAGCCTTGCTACAATCTTTCGGAGGATGAGATCCCTTCTTCTTTTGATCATGTTTCCCGAGATGGAAATAGTGATCCATATTATCTGCAACCATATGACATGACTTTCATAATAACCTATATTTCCTCATATTTCCTTTTAGTCATCTAGACTTCTTATAGCAGCTTCATTTGAACGAAAGAACTTTATCCCTTAGACCTGCTTCTTTGTTATGTCATCATACCATCATCCCTTGAATCCCATGAGTTGGAATTCTTGATGAAACATTTGCTTTCTTTCTAGATCAATGAATCCTCTGATAAGGATTCCATCGCAGAAACTTGAGGATCTTTCATATCCTCACCCAGTATATGTTTCCTCATTGATTATTGTATGATGATCCTAGTCGATGATGACCTCTAATTCTTCCTATAAGTATTATTTGAGATTTTAATGAGGTTTCCAAGAGCCCTTATTCATTGCAATCAATAGAATCTATTCCATACATTCTTTATGCTTCCCATATCAAAGGATCTTGCTTCTAATGCTTCTATCGCGATGTTATTTTCTAATCAGATGCATCCTACCTTATTTACACTACTTCCTATCTATAAATTACAAGTGAAAAGTACTTTCTAGTGAAGAAGATCATCTCAATCATTATAGATATCTTTTACTTCTTCCTTCTTAAGCTTCTAGGTCTCAGGTTCTTTCACTTCCTTAGTAATATGGACTTCTTCCCTATCTCTCTTGTCCTTATTATGTTTAGGACAATCTCTTATATAGTGCCTAAGTTCCTGACATCCATAACATCTTACCTTGGCCATGTTCTTCCTTTTATTTTGATGACCAAACTTTCCAAATTTCCCTTTTCTTCTTTCCATATCAACATATGCTTGATTCTGATCATTTGGTCCAACATTAACCTTTTCCTTCAGTCTGGTTTCTTCAATATTACAGAGTGACCATAGATCTTGAAATGGAGTAGTCCCTTTCTTCCCATATAAACTTGAAGTGAAGTTACCCCATTATTCTAGTAGTGCATTCAGTACCAATGTGGTCATCTCTCTATCAAACATGACTTCTCCCAACTCTTGTAGTTGATCTCGAATTTATAATATCCTCATGGAGTATGAGACTATTCCATCTTCATTTGACATATTTAGTTTCTAGAGTTCTTGCCTTAATGAGATTACTTCTCCTGTAGTACTTACAGAAAACAACTCTACCAATTTTTCATATATGGCTTTTGCAGTCTCCAACTTTGATACATATGGAATTAGAGTCTTTCATAGATTCTATAAGGATCCTCTATGCTCTCACTTCTCCCTTCATGAATCTAATGTACTTGAGTATCTTCTTTTCGAGGTTGGGTTATCGACCTCTTGATGTGATCTCTGACCTCATTTTCAATCAGATTTAGGTCTATCCTTTTCTTCCAGGCAAGGAAATTTGCAACCCCAACTAATTTATTTCTTTCCTTACAAAATGACATTTTGGTATTATTATATATAGTCATAGACTTACTTGAGAAATTTTTACTTTCTTCCTCCTTAATCTTGATGTTGACAGTGCATTTTCTTCTTGAGAGTTTTATGAGAGAGGGCTTGATTCACGATCCTTATCGAATGTTCTAGTCTTCCTTCATGAAGATGGTTTCAAGACTCTTGCTAGTGTATATTTCTTTGATCTAGGGTTTTGAATATGTTACCCTTGGTAGCCCTTGGATTTTCTACGATCCTTCTTCAAGGCTTGATTTCTTCTTGATTGAGTGACCCTTCTTGACTTCAGCAACTTAGCTCTGATACAACATTAAGAAATCTAGGGCATGAATAGCTAAAATATTTCTCTTCTTGATAATTTCTTGTGATATAGTTTTACTTATTATCTTATAGTATATTCTTCATTATGTTATTATTGTGTTATTTTCATCAAAAAAATTACCAATATGCAAAATAAAAGACAAGTGACATAGTATGTAAGCTTGATAGCCAGGGCCAAAACCTCTCATCTCTTAAGAGGAAAAACTGGTGAAAATTCTTCTTCTAGATCTTCAATTGATGAGTACCAAGACCATGATAAAGACCCTTGACACAAGTATTGATGAGCCTCGGTATTGCAACAAGAATGTTGAAATTCTCAAGACTACCAACTTTAATTATCAATCCATGGTTCGTACAAACTTAAGAGGTATCGAAAATATATGTGCAGCATACAATGTTTCCTTCCTTTGATTTCATGATGTAATGGAGTGAATGTAATAAAATCAAATCCTAAACTAATTGCAGAAAATGAAATGCTCGAAATGGAAATATTAATCTATTGCAAGAAAGAAAATACAAGGAAAGAAACCTATTATAATTGCATAAAGTAAATCTAATGAAATAAATTTCAATCATCACATTTCAAAGAGTTTAGGTCCATTAACAGAGTTCATTGGATGTGGTAATCATCATTGTATTATCCATTTCATAAATCTGTCCATTAGCCCAAATCGCTGAAATGTTTTGCATGGGTAAATTGGCAAGTCCTAAGTGGTCTTTAGTCTTCCCTAATCATTGATTTAGAGCCTAGGGATATTAATTCAATCCTAGGGGACAATAACCATGCTTCTTGAGTGAATATGGGCAAGTATGTACATGTTGGAAGGCTGCTACAAGAGATCTTGTAGTTACTACAAGAAACTGCAGATTTACTACAGGAAACTATAATTCACTGAATGACCAAGAAAATCAAATCAAAATTGGATGGTAGGAAAAAAATTATTGACTAGGATATCTTAGGTGTCCATTCCCATTGGAGTCGCTCAAAAATACCTATGTTAATCCATTCTAAAAAATAGTAGAAAATTACTAGTCTAAAATCTAGAAATTCGAGAACTAGTCAGCTAGTAAATCTATCAAATGCCTAACATAATCAAGTGAATTTTCAATGGGGTAATTTTTTTTATTAAATAGAATGTTTTTGTGATATAATGAAAGTGGAATAAACTCGATTGAAGATCATTAGAATGCTCTAAAAAATAGCATAAATTTATTGTTATTTGCCACAAAGAACTTCCAGAAATCTAGATTTGGGAATAAGCAAACTAATCCAAGTAACTCAATGATTACTATGACCTTCCAAATTTGTTCTAAGGATGAAATGATGCTTGTGATCCTGAAAAACAACTTACTTCAACCATTTAACCCAATCCTACAACAATAAATCATCAATACTAAATGCAGAAATAGAAAAAAGACAAGAACAAGATATCTTAAACTAATTACAGAAAATGAAAAACTTGAAATGGAAACCTTAACCTATTGCAAGAAAGAAAATACAAGGAAAGAAACCTATTCTAATTACATAAAGTAAATCTCATTAAGTAAATTCCAATCATTATATTTCAAAGAGTTTAAGTCCATTAACAGAGTTCATTGGATTGTATTATCCATTTCATAAATCTGTCCATTAGCTCAAATCATTGAAATATTTTGCATGGGTAAAGAGGCAAGTCCTAAGTGGTCTTTAGTCTTCCATAATCATTTATTTAGAGCCTAAGGGTCTTTATTCAACCCTAAGAAACAATAATCAAACTTCTTGAATGAATCTGGGCAAGTATATACATGTTGGAAGGTTGTTATAGGAGATCTTGTAGTTACTATAGGAAATTGCTGATTTACTACAGGAAACTAAAATTCACCGATTACCAAGAAAATAAAATCCAAACTGGATGGGACAAATTTTTTTATTGATTAGGATTTATTAGGCCTCCATTCCAAGTGGAATCATTCAAAGAGACCTCTGTTAACCCATGCTAAAAAATAGCAAAAATTTACTAGTCTAAAATCTAGAAATTCGAGAACTAGTGAGCTAGTAAATCTATCAAATGCCTAACCTAATCAAGTGAAAATTCAATGAGTTAATTTTCTTTATTAACTAGAATGTTTTTTTGATCTAATGCAAGTGGAATCAACTTGATTGAAGCTCGTTAGCGTGCTCTAAAAAATAGCATAAATTTACTGTTATTTGCCACAAAGGACTTCCAGAAATCTAGATATAGGAATAAGAAAACTAATTCAGGTAACTCAATGATTACTATGACCTTACGAAGTTGTTCCAATGATGAAATAATGTTTTTGATCCTAAAAAAACTTCAACCATTTAACCCAATCCTACAACAAGAAATCATTAATACTAAATGTGAAAATAGAAAAAAACAAGAACAAGAGATGCATGTGAATAAGAAGTGAAAGGAAGAAAAGTAAATGATACAAATGGGCTTTGAGGCTCCTGGGATGGTCGAGCCCAAGGAAACTCAAAGTCCTATGGAGGAGACCAAGGCTTAGAAGCTGAACATGACACCAATATTCATTATTTCCATCAATACAATAACATCCCTACAAGAAATGAAAGTGGAGTAGCAAAACTATGAGTTCTCTCCACAAGAAGACTAATAAAAATTAACCTCTAGAGACAAATTTGACTTGGAACTTATACAAAATGATTAGGAAGCATTCCCCATGAAAGGAGGAACTTTCCCCACCAAAATCCCTTAATTAGTGGATCTAGTTCTCAATACTAGGAATCTGCGTCAAATGACAGGGAACACATTCATAGATTTTTTCAACCATTGGAGCTCCAGAATCTATGCAATTATTTCGGAATATCTTCTTGATTTATTACTTGATATTGATCATCTTGTAGTAGGGAGAAAGTCCCTAAATTATCTCCTCCTCCAAATCTTCATATTTTTCCCAATATTCTCACAATATTCCACAAAAATAAATAATATTAGGCACAAATATGCAATTATCCATAAACCTTTCTAATGAACATATTAAAGTTAAAAATACATTATCTAATGCAAAAATAGAGGTTTAATGTGCTAAAGGATGGTTAGATAGGCCTTAATTCATGTCTAATTTAGAGGCCCATCATACCCCTACTGAAAGTGTTTCTCATTATCTGAGCAACTTAGTGACCTCATTGTGCCTCATTCATGGCCCTAGTGGCCTCTCTCTTGTGCATTCCTCAGTCATTTCTCTTAAGAATCTTGGTTGTAAGTTATGCACTGACAAGCTAAAAATGCAGTTATTATTTTCATGATTATTTAACAATATTTCAAGGAAAAAACTTAAAAGTGAACTCTGTTGGTTTGTAGATCCATTTCATTCATATCCTCTCCCTTGAAACATTCATTTCATTTTCACTCATTTTTCCAAAATTGTTTGTGCATAGAAAAATCACAGTGTTTCTTGAGACCATTAGCTTTCCTTCTTCCCCTTATTCGAGATGGGTTTTTGAATATTTTTCAATTTGGAAAGGTCTTCCACATCCTTTTCCAACCTCCTGCTACCTTTTTCCACCATTTGGACACCTTTGAAACCTTCAAAACGCCTTTAGATGAGAACTAGTACATCCTGTAGTAGCTCACGTAGTAATTACAAGAAACCCTGTAGCAATTCCTGTAGTAACTACGGGAAACCCTGTAGTGGCATCTTTAAACCTGTTTTGAGCAAAAATGATAGTCTAAGCCTAGGGTAGGCCCTCAAATTGACTTCCATGACTTTCTGCCATTTCTATAACATCTTTTAGGCCTTCGACAAAATCTAGAAAGAGATTAGAGACCTCTTGGAAAGCCTTTTTTCATCAATGTAGTTTAAGTTCTATTTTGATGGTGAATGTCTTCTTGCATGTTGTTGCCTTCTTATTCTCTTTTGTGGCCTAGATGATTTCCTAATGGCTTTGGAGTTCTATTTTTTATTTGATATCTCGTAGGCACCGCCATTTTGGGTTTTAGCACAATTTGTTCCTTTCTTCCTTCTTGTAGCAGCATTATGTCTTCCTGTAGCAGTCATTCCTTCTCTTTCATGGTCTTCTAACTGTATGGGAGTGATGATAAATGATGTAGAGGGTTTGGAGGATGATGCTAGGGCTTAGAGGGAGTAGTGTAGGTTTGTGAAAATGGAGAGGATGTGCTCTGTGTTTTTTTTCAAGAAATTTTCAAGGTGAGATAGAGTGTAGGGTTTGTTCTTGAAAAATATTAATTTTTTCTTATGAAATGGGATGGATGAATGAGGGATAGATAGTGGATATGAAGTGGATGGAGGCCTTGGAGTGTTGTGGTGACCTGGCCTTTGCACAAATTTCCTCTTTTAACTGTTGTCCCCATTCCTTGAAATCATCACCCTTCCTAATTTGGTTTTCCCACATTTTATATGAGTGAAGGAGTTAGTTGTATTAACTAGTTAAAGGCGGCCAAGATTGTTGACCCATCCTTAACTTATAAAACCTCATCTCTCATGCATTGACAACAAATTTCTAGCTATAATATGCTCAAGAGAAGAGGTCAAGAATATTATACATGTATCTACATAATGGTTGTAGGAGAGGCATGCATGTTGTTGCTGAGTTGATGATTAATCCATGGTCCTCTGGAGGTGATAATTTCATTTGTTTGCTTCTGCACAGGTATTCATAGCTTGGTTATTCTAAACCTCTGTCTTCCAGTTACCATGAGCAAGTTATCTTAGTCAAATTTGGCCTTCTTGGAGTGCTGGGTTGGGCAATGAGTGATGTTCACCTTTCCCTCACTTTTCACAACTATTATACCCCTTACCAACACTTCATTTCACCTTCCCTACCTTCCTATAGCCTTCATCTAGTTTCTTGTAGAAAACCAAGACATCCTATAGTAACTACAAGAAACCTTGTAACAACTTGTTTAAACCCATATCTCCCAAATGGTATACTGGATTGACCTGAGAGTTTTTGAGCATGTTGTCATCATCCTTATGCACCTCCCCATAAAATAAAGTTGTCCAATAGATGCACAAATCTCGAGAAATATTAAAAATGGTTGCAGGTGATGGAGGTCAATTTCCTGAAAACTGTGCACTAAAATTTGTTGAAATTACTTGGGCATGTTACCATCATCCATATGCATCTCCCCATGAAACAACTTTGCAAATGAATGCACGAATATTGAGAAAATTCAAAAATGGTTGTAGGTGATGGAGATCGATTTCTCGAAACCTTTCTTGGGCATGTTAGTATCCTCCATATGCATATCCCCCTAAAACAAATTGGAAAACAGATGCATGGTTTTCAAGGTATGAAAAAAATAATTTTATGCTCTATGTATTTTTGTTTCCTATAGTAACTACACGATCTTCCTGTAGTATTTCAAGACAGTAAATAAAATGAGTGGTAAAAGGTTAAGAATGACAAGTGGATGGTTGAAATAGATGAAGGTGATGGATTAGCATGGCCTTGATCATGTTGGATCAATTGAGAAAAGTAGGAGAAAGTCAAAATTTG